>JACXGM010009261.1:12114-28215 GCA_016801145.1 Umbra pygmaea
GAGACACTGTAGTGGAATAGAAGACTAACCAAGAGACACAGTACTGGAATAGAAGACCAACCAAGAGACACTGTAGTGGAACACAAGACCAACCACGAGACACCGTATTGGAATAAAAGACCAACCAAGAGACACTATACTGGAATAAAAGACCAACCAAGAGACACTGTACTGGAATAAAATACCAATATTTTCAGATAATCATGGTATCCAGGAGATGTTTCAGTCCAGTTTTAAATCACTCTATAATAGAAACAGCACTTTAAAGTTTTCAACAACCTTCTTTTAACTGTTGATTCAGGGATCTCTTCTATCCTGGTGCTTTTAGACCTGACACTATCATGCCTTGAACAGTGTGTAGGCATCAAGGTTACTGCCCTGAAGTGGTTTCAGTTATACCTGACAGACAGGGGTTTTTCAGTTCATCTAGCTGAATATTCTTCAACCACGGCCCCTCTCACCTGTGGGGTCCCTCAAGGTTCCATTTTGGGCCCAATGCTTTTTCGCTTTATATGCTGCCCCTGGGGTCCATTTTTAAGATGCACAATATTCCCTTTCAATGCTTTGCGGATGATGTACAAATCTATTTGCCAATAAAAACCACTAGTAAAGACTCCTTGAAGCCTTTGTTAGACTGCTACTGGAATAGCAGACCAACCAAGAGACAATGTACTGGAATAGAAGAACAATCAAGAGAAAATGTACTGGAATAGAAGAACAATCAAGAGAAAATGTAATGGAATAGAAGAACAATCAAGAGAAAATGTAATGGAAGAGAAGACATCTCAGATGTGACCTTTATCATGTTCAGCTAACAGGCGAAAACTGTCTTGTGGTAAGTGTGAGCCCAGTTAGCAGCAGGCATTGTTTCAAACGATATGAGACTGTCTTTAACAACCACTCCACTGGATAAGTACTAAAAACCTACTATCCACTATTAACCTTGCTTTACCTGTCGGTGATCAGCACCAGCCGCTCCTTCTCATTGTTCCAGTGGTCAATTCTAAGGAAACAGTAGAATACTGTCATTTGAGTGTGAAAAGTTCAACACTCCATCATTATTCCTGAATTTGTATGTCAGTAACAAAAAATCTAACTTGTCAAATACACATTCAAAAAAGGTTAATATATTTATTTAAAAGTGTGCATGTGGTTTCTGAGATAGTGTCTGCATGTGCATTTATTTATGTCACATGCACTAACTGTAATCCCCAGTCACCTGACCATCCACCTAAAACCTTGTTCAAGCTCAAAAGTCCTACCTGGAAAACAACTCATTGATTAGAAGATACAATACGAGTGATCAGACTCTAGCCTAATGAAGGAGAGAAACCACCTGCTACACTCCTGAACCTCATTTGCATGTGACTGTGAGTGGTGAAATGTCTGAGACAGAAAGGATTAGGTCACTTCTAGAAAAGGTGAGATGACTTGAAAATCAGTGTGTTTAGGTAGGTGCTTTGCTCTTTAATATGGTAATCATGAGACCAGTGTGCCTTCAATTGAAACAAACTCATGTCGTAGTAGTCAAAAAAATACAGCCTCCTGTTTCACTATCAATCATAGCTTTTAAAATTGTTTTATTCAGTGTGCCATCTACATTGATGTTGTTTACAAACATTGGTGTAATATATGTTCATAGATAGTTACAAATGGGTATGACTTAGCGCATAAATCATTTACAGTAGAAGAGTATTCATTATATCAAAGCCTTTGATCTCTTGGCTGACTCATTTTCTCTGCTGCCCCCTGCTATCATAATGATGAATTACGGTGCATTTGGCAAACGGACTTAACTTAAATCAATGTATTTGGGTTAATTTCCATAATGTTAATGATAATTTACTATCTTTGTTGAAATATGTGTAGCGAGGCAAACACTTAAACCAAAAACCATGCCACATTCAAAGTTACTTAAATCAACTTTCTTTAATGCTTGGTTTGCATTTCAGATGATCGTCTTGACCATGTCTACATGTTTAAATGCCTTGAATTGCTGACATGTGATGATGGCTGATTAGATACTTGCGTTAATGTGCAGTTGAACAGGTGTACCTAATGAAGTGGCTGTAAGTGTATACACACATATACAGTACATATACATATACAGTAAATTAAACAAAAGATCTATTGAAAAAATAACTTCTGACCAGCTACCTCATAATACATGTTTTTGTGTACAGAACCACAAGAACAAGGAGTGACTAACTGTGTGTGAAAGCTCCCTCGTTAGAGTGTGTAATGTTGTGTTCTGCTCTTCATGTGACTCACTCTGCAAGCAGCCACACGCTCAGCACTTCTCCATCCTCTGACGGCAGGGCCAAGGTTCTGATGTCAGTCACCGCTTGTTCTATTGTCCCCGGCTGTAATGAAGAAAAGGCCCTGCTTGGTTAGTTTCAGTTCAGTCTAATCGCTACACTTGTAATTACACTCACTGAAAGGTAAGGATACATTTTTTTGTTCATTTTTTTCATCACTACACACAAATAAATGTTCCCTTTTTTAAGAATTTGTTTTGGGGGTATTTAAAAAAATAAAAATCTGGAAGCAGAAGCCAGGTAGCGGGAGACAGTTGGCAGAGCCGGGGATCAAACCCCGGTCGCCAGGGGACATGTGTAGACCACAGTCAGGAGCTTAGACCACTACACTCACTCCGGCACAAGGCTAAACTATTTTAACAAAATACAGGTTGCAACAATGTAATTTATATTATATATAATTATATTTCCTTATGAGAGAAGTTAATACAGCCTAACTTTACCATCTCATCAAATGGTTAAATTTAGAATCAGTTTCACCAAAACAGATTCAATTTATTCCTAAATCATTAGACATGGGCAGTTCTGACCTACACAAGTAACTTGTTCTAAGTGGTCCTAACCAAAAGACTGCATCATGTCTGACTCAGTAAGAGGATACAGAACTACTTCTAATACTTTGATGTCAATCATTGCACTGTCCGATGGATAATTTGCATGGTAATCGAAGGTTGGCCATGCCACCATATTCATCCCATTTAACTTACTGATAGATGATCATCATTCATGGGTAAACTGTCAGAAACTGACTGCACAAACCTGGCCTAGATTAGAGTTTTGGAAGGAAGAAGTTCCTGCTCTTGAAAATATATACTGTATTATTTACATAAATGCAACTAAAGGTTCCCAGACAACGTGGGTGAAGAACAGCAACAACAGAAAAAAAACAGCAAGACTGCTGTGTGCCCTGGACAGTGTTTCAGCCACATAAGAATGTTGGAAGCTTACACCTAGAATTCTATGTAAGACGGAAGCTTGGATTTGGGATTGTATCATTGGGCATATGAGATGCATGAATTTGCACACAACAGTTATTAAAAGCACTTGTAGATATGGCCATCAAACAATTCACCAGATAGGCTTGTTAATAAACAGAAAATGGATTGTCACATTAGATACACTGCATTAAGAACATTTTTTAGCAGATGCTTTTAGCAGATGCTTTTATCCAAAGTACAAAGTACAGCCGACACTATTCTCTGTGTGTATCAATGATGTCACTCGTGCTGCTGGTGACTCTCAGATCCACCTCTATACAGACGACACCATTCAATACAGATCCGGACCTACATTGGTCTCTGTACTAACTAACCTCCAAAAGAGCTTCGATGCCATTCAACACTCCTTCTATAATCTTCAACTGCTCCTAAGCTCCGGCAAATATAAAAGCTATTCAACCACACACTACCCGTACCCTCCAGCCTGACTAGCATCTGCACTCTGGATGTGTCTAAACCAGAATACGTGGACTCCTACAAATACCTAGGTGTCTGGTTAGAACGTTCACTTTCATTCCAGTGTCACATTAACAAGATCCAATCTCATATTAAATCTAGGATTATCTTCCTATTCAGAAACATGGCCTCCTTCACCTACGCTGATAAACACACTCTGGTAAAAATGACCATCCTACCAATCTTTGATTTCGGGGATGTCATTTACAAAACTGCCTCAATCTCCCTCCTTAAAAAGTTAGACGTATTCTATAATAGTGTCATCCGGTTTGTTACCAATTCCCCATTTAGCACCCATAGCGACCTATAAGCCCAGGATGCTTTGATAGGGCCCTTAAGCTCGTCTGTATTGTTGGGACTGGTGTCTCTCGTTTTCCTCTTGAAAATAGCCCATAGATTCTCTATGGTGTTCATGTCAGGCGAATTGGCTGGCCAATCATGCACAATAATACCATGGTCAGCAAACCAGTTACCAGTCATTTTTGCACCATGCAACTTGGATTCTCTCCACTCTTCCTCCAGACTCTGGGACCTTGATTTCCAAATTAAATGCTAAATGTACTTTCTTCTGTAAAGAGGACTTTGGACCACTGAGCAACGGTCCAGTTATTTTTCTCCTTAGCCCAGGGAAGATGCTTCTAGCATTGTCTCTGGTTTAGGAATGGTTTGACACTAGGAATGCAACACTTGTAACCCATTTCCTAGACATGTCTGTACATGGTGGCTCTTGATGCAATGACTGCAGCCTCAGTCCACTCCTTTTGAAACTCCCTCAAGTTCCTGTATCGGCTTGGCCTGACAATCGTCGTCAATGGTCACATTTTCCTACCAAACCTTTCTCTTCCAGTCAACTTTCCATGAATATGCTTTGATAGAGCACTCTGTGTACAGCCAGCCTCTTCAGCAATGACCTTCTTTTATTTATTTTTTATTTCAACCTTTATTTAACCAGGTAAGTTGACTAAGAACAATTTCTTATTTACAGCAACGACCTGGGAGCAATTAGGATAAAGTGTCTTGCCCAAGGACACAACGACATTTGGCTCAGTCGGGAATCGAACTGGCAACCTTCTGACTACAAGTCTGACTCCCTACCCACTGAGCCATCTGCGCCCCCTTCTGTATCTTAACCTCCTTATGGAAGGTATCAATGAGTGTCTTCTGGACAACTGTCAAGTCACCTGTCTTCCCCATGAGTGTGGTTGTGGGTACTGAACCAGACTGAGAGATCAAAGGCTCAGGAAACCTTTGCAGGTGTGTTTAGTTAATTTGCCAATTAGAGCACTTCTTAGATAGACATTTCTGTATTATAAATTCTTTATTTTAATAGTTTGAAGTACTGGAATTTTGATTTCCATGAGCTGTAAACCGTAATAATCAAGATTGAAACTAAAAAAAGACTTGAAATATGTCACCCTTTGAATGAAATTACGGACAAAAATGAACTTTTCCATGATATTATAATTTTTTGAGTAGCACTTGTATTGTGCACACACAGTCGTGTTTAATAGCCGATTTATTTCGGAATAGGCACCAGAGGCAGCATTTCCA
This sequence comes from Umbra pygmaea, assembly GCA_016801145.1. Lineage (NCBI taxonomy): Eukaryota > Metazoa > Chordata > Actinopteri > Esociformes > Umbridae > Umbra > Umbra pygmaea. The sequence continues at coordinate 17,438 of JACXGM010009261.1, forward strand.
TGATGTCGTCATGTACACTGTAATATATCATTGGTATAACAACTACCATGCACGCAAATGTAGTGAATATTTTACGTACTCCTGAAATGCTGTCAAAAAGGGATACATTGAAATGCATTTACCATGCAATAGATTCTTCGACTGACAGGCCTATACACTATATAGACCTATACATATATGCACTATGTGCAACCCATAGAACGCACTGACACTGCCTCCAACGCAATGCTGCGAGACCAGTACAGGGTTCTTCTGGATATGAACTAGATCTGTTGCACAGCACAATGATGCAGTCGCGCCATCCATCGTGGTAATGAATACTGTACCTACAGTAGCTAATATGTACAAGGGAAATTGGCGATTAGCCAGACTTACCCTAAATACGAAATAATCCTTCACTTTAGCTTGCATTGTTGGGTTATGGACATGAAATGGGGTCAATGTTTGTAGTGGGGAGCAACATGCTACGGAAGAACCGTACACACGGTTTCCTCCGGCCCCTGGTGGTGTGAAGGCAACCTCAACCCCATCCTCAGCCTCCACCGGATGAAGGACCGCCGCACCCGGACTCATTGGCTCAACAGTGTCGTTCAGCTGAAGCATAGTGAAACGTGCGATTTAGGATATTGGGCCAAATGGCTGCAAATCATCCACTCGAAGATAAAGACTTAGAAAACGGCCGATTGCTTTGAATTGTTCATAGCGCACAACATCACGAGTAGATGTATACTATATGCTGGTGTTTACAAGGAAGTCTCTCACTTCCCCAGTTAGATTTCCTAGCTTTCCTCTCTTAAAGGGCTATCGTCTATTAGACAACCAAGGAAACCCCGCAATTGTTTTGGAAAATAGCTGATGAATGGGGTTGGATAAATTAACTGTTATGAGTTTATTAACTACCTACATTTCACGAAGAGAATTTAGTTAAAAGGCATATTTGTATATGTATGACAATCTAACGCTATTATGAATAGTATTTAAAATGTAACATTCGCAGATTGACCCAATTAATTTCGTGTGGCAAGATAATTTAATTAACTGAAGTTATCTCCATGACTTTCTAAACTGTAAATATAGGTCTATGAAATATAGGCAATGTAGATAGAAAATACAACGACGGAAAAGCAATTTGGTCCCTTTAAGATAGATGACAAATGCACGACACATTTCATATAAAAAGCACACAGGTTTTATTGCATATCAATTTCATGTATAAATTCTTCATAGCATTGGAAAGATTACATTTGGTATACATATCTATTCTACAGAATTAACATCAGAATCATCTTTTCCATGAAATTTCTCTAAAGTACATATTCAATAATCACAAGCATCAAAATAACTGCAATTTCAGAATTGTTCAATATTATTCTACAATCCATTCATTTTTTTCCATTACATTTCTCTCCCACAAGCTTTTTTGTATTCATTTAAGAACCACCTGCCCAATACATCTGTAAGGACTTGAAGTCAAACACTAACCTAACCACATGTACAATAAGTGCATCTACGGATTCATTATTTTTATTTAATTTTTTTAATTTAAGATACACATTTCACAAATGGACATCATTATGACTGCTAAACACGTCATGCACAATATCTTTTTAATAACATAACAGAGGTGATACAACTCAGATTCAAATGAAACGAGCACCATCCATTTAAACCCATTTTTTTCATCGAATTTTTTCAGACATTTGCAACATTGCTTTTTAAAATACTATACAGTTAAAAAGAAACCATGTTATGTTTTTATACTTTTTCCTGTAACAGTGGGGAAAGAACAGCCTTATTCTTCAGTGTGTGACCATATGCCAGATTTACAAATGCTGGCAATGTGATCATTGACTTCAATGTGGATCCATATGTCTACAACTGACAGCGCACACTCATTACAGTAGTACATGACATGAATTACTCCATATATAGTATACCTAAATATTTAGTAACCCCAGTCTCTGCATTTAATAGTAATGTATTGCAAAACAATGTGTTAACCGTAGATTCTCATTAGTAGAGAGCGAAAGATACCTCTGTCATCATTATCGTCACATGGGAAACGATGCAGCAAAACTAGCATCACCCTGCCCCCTGCCGACAAAAACATAACATTACAGTGCTTCAGTTGTAGATTTTTTTCAAAGGTCATCATTGTTTTGTGTGAGGGTTGAACTTCCATTCCAAGTGAGGCCAGTCAGGTTTACACACATTAACTCTTTAGTGACAGAAACCAAATGCCCGTTCAGTTTGATGTTTTGGACCCATGCGTTAAAGTGCTGGTCTGAACCTATCTCGCTCAGTCCTGAAAATCTTAATCCACACGTCCAGCATGAAAGCCACAACCATTGCAACTTACAGTGCCATGAAATGAAACCCCCAGCGTCTTATTAAGTGCCATCTCTACATTTGTCTACAGTTTGGAATGATTCCCCTAAATGAGAAGATGATTAGAAAAAAATCACCTTGAGTTGACAATGGAATTATCAAAAAGTGTTTGCTAATATGAACACAAATTAAATACAAGTCTTTCAAAATCATGTGCATTCCATCTTTCATTCCAAAACAAAAGACTTTCCTGATTTGATTTAATTCCTGGTTAGTTGGTTTAACTGTGTGCATGTTTTGCCTGTATCCATGTATTCTGCTGGTGGTAGAACTCCTTCCAGACAATTCACCAATCACAGACATCTAGCTGGATTTGTGCTGAATCATTACTTTATGACCATGGGTCTCTAATAGAACATGAACTCTTGTTAGGGTTCAAAATGTATAGGCAGTGGAACCCCTGTTATTCAACATCAGTTACAGAACTTTTAGAATATTTCAACTGGACAGTATGACATTTTAAACAGTTGTACACTATTTGACAAACCATGTGTAATTTATCTATAACCCAGAAACTGGGTGTACTTCTAAAACCACATGGTTACAAAAAACATGACATTGAAGCAGAATAGTAGCACTGATATATTGATTTAGTTAATATGATTTATGGGATTTGTCCTAAAGTAAAAGTGATTTGCTCAAACTTATGATCAATAATCATATATCTCATATATCATATATGGCATTCAAATCACCAGAAGTGAGGGCTGCAGTAAGACTACAAAATATTTAACCACAAAAGAATCTGTATAATATTTGAAATGGGGACAAACCAATATGCTAGACACAACATTGCATGATCTAAACAATCTAGAACTATCATGTCACTTTAAATAAAAACAGCTGATTTCATGGTTTCTTTCCAATTTGGCACACTGGTCTTTAAAAGTAAAGAAAAACAACATTGTGTTTAGATTCCACTTCATTCCTTCTGCATTGTGAAAAAGAGGGATACAAAGGAAGGGTTAATTTCCTATTGTCACTTGTCTCAAATTGTGACAAAAAATGATCCAAAAATAAATAGAATTCACACACTCTTTAAATCAAATATATAAGAAGGAAATAACAACTATGACAGCAAGTAAAACCCTCGAAAAAGAAACGATTGTCAGAGAACAAAATCTTTTCTACGGGTAATTTGGCACATACCACTCCTGCTATGAACGTCCAGGTGATTTTGTACATCATACAACAATATCATACAATTTTGGTCCTTCACTAAATAATTATATTAACATTTGCGCACAGAGGTGCCTAAAAAGAGACAATACTGTTTATCAAAGAGCAAACACAAATGTAAGTTAACAAATGAGCAAAAGAGAGGACATTTTACCTCTTGTTCAATGGATAACCTTACAGAATTCTAGACGTTGTCCTCTGCAATGCGCATTATATATTGGGGACAAGTAATTCTCCATGATATCTCTGCCATTTAAACTTGAGCCAGAAGCGTCATTGTCCTGCACTTTCTTTTTAAACCAAAAAGCCAGAGTGAATTTTCCTGCTGTAACATTTAGCATTCTGGTATTATTGATTTGAAAGTAGTGAAGAGAGTGAAAGGCATTGGATAAGATGAGAAGTTGGGGGTGTGCCCCGCTGATGGACATGCAATGTTCCAGACCAACTGTTCCTGTATCTGTAGCTACTGAAACATTTGTGTGTTAAACTGTGTAGAATAGACCGTTGTTCCAGCTCTCCCAAAGATGTAGTGACTCAAACAAACACAACTGTAACCAACCAGAGGGCTTCGCTGGGACGTAGTGGGCGTGTCTTGTAGACTGGGACTTGAGGCAGTCCTTCCTGGGATGTCTGTTACCAGCTACAGGGTCAGAGCAAGTGCTACCTCGATCTCTGCCTGCGAGTGTCTGTCTGTTTAGGGGCCCGTCACGCACACGCATTAACATGGCTACGGAGAAATGCACGCAGGTGCACGCGCCTACAAAACACACACGCAGAAGAGTGGGAGCCACAAGTCCTCTCTGTTCTCAGATGGGGCGGGGGGTTCTGCAGAGTTCTCGCTCTTCCTGCAACACTGGTTGTCTTGTTCATTTCTCGGTGACACCACTCTTCCCCTCCATTCCTGGCTCTCTCCCCTAGATGTGGTTGAGGGGGTGAAAGGTGCTGGTCTCGGAGGGACCCCCTCCCATGCTCAACCAGGCATCAAGTGAGTTCTGGGAGGACGCGTGCAAAGGGTTGTTCTCCGACAGAGACAGCATCATTGCATAAGCCTGGAGGACAAGGGCAAACAAGAAACCATCGGTCAGAAACCGCTCGGCGTTAGCTTATCGAACAACTAGTGTCTCCATTGTAAATAACAGAGATGTCATTTTAGCAATTGTGACATTAGAGCATGCAAGAGGTCAAAGGTGATAGAGCACTGCGACATTAGAGCACATGTAAGTTTAGAGAACGATAGTGTTAATAGCCCAGGTAGTAGGTAAGTAAGGGGAGACTTGTGAAAATAGTCCACACAGCAACAACGTGACACTCAGCACCCTCTCTTTCTCCCCCTGCCTCTCCCTCCATCTGTGTTTTTCAGGAGTCCACCTACCTGGGTTTTAGCCTGCCTGTACAGAGATTCTTTCAACGCCTCGGACTCGAGCGAGGCGGTGTTAAAAATGTCTTTAACGTCAAAGGGGGGCTCCTCGCCACCGCTGGCCTTATGCAGCTCCAGGCCTTTGGGGAAACTGGGCAGGGCTTCCAGGTCTAACAGACCAGAGTCCTCCTCAATACACCTGCAGCCGCACCGGGATGGGGGCAGAGAGGGGGAGGGATTGTCCTCAGTTAGCCCAACCAGTACTGTCGTGTGAGTGGCTGAGTGCTGACAGTGCATGCATAGACGGACGGATGGAGACGGACGGATGGAGATGGATGGAACGATGGATATGTGGTGTGGAGGGCAAGGAGGGCAGCACGAACGGACTAACACAGCTCTGTCACACGATGGGGTGTAGAAGGAGAGCGCCTGGGACTGGAGCCCCATTTGAGATCCTGCATGCCTCTTTAAATTTACAGACACTAACAAAGGTTTTAAAGAGAAACTGGACCCACAATCCTTTAAAAGGGCACTGTGTAGATTTTCTTGCATTGAGAACGGACCTACTGTCTCTTGCAGTGACCAGAATACATAAGCTATACAAACTGTAGGTCAGGAGTCTCCAACCCTGGTCCTGGAGGGCTACAATTCTATAGGCTTTTACCACAACCACACATCTACAGTACGTAGCCTTATTCAGAGTACTAATCAATTGATAAGGTTAGTTGTTTACTAAATTAGGGTTGGACTGAAACCCATCTGGAGGGTAGCTCTCTGGGACCAGAGATGGAGAACCCTGCTGTTGATTCTACAAACAGCACCTTTAACCGTGTGGGAGTATGTACAAGGACACACAGAAACATGTAAGGGGATAAAAACTAGTTCTGGCTGTATCTCTATGTCCTGTAGTTTATGTTCCATGGACCATGAAGGTCATGCAAAATACATGTTATTAGTCTTGTTAGTTTGAAGGGGAGGAGACAGAAGTGTCTGGTCTGATGTGATTGGCTGGGGTGGTCTGATTAATTTGTTTGTAGTTGTGATTGGCTGGGGTGGTCTGATTAATTTGTCTGGGGTTGTGACTGGGTGGTGTGGTCTGCTGTAATTGTGATTGGCTTGAGTGGTCTGCTGTAGTTTTGATTGGCTGGGAGGGTCTGCTGTATTTGTGACTGGGTGGGGTGGCCTGCGTTCTGTAGACAGCACACACCTGCGGCTGTGATCGTAGTTTAGCGGTGTGGTCTCCTCTTCCTCCTCCTCTACCTCCTCATCTTCATCATCGTAAGCCCCTGGCGTAACCATAGTGACCGGGGAGGGGGACTCAGGCGCCTCATCCTGAGACTTCTCCGTCAGGCTGCCTTCCTCCTCCTCTTCCTCGTCTGCCTCCTCCTCCTCTTCCTCCAGGCCCTGGGCTGCCATCTTGGAGTTAGACAGGGCGTGACTCGACGGGTGCTCCTCCTCCGCTAGCTCCGATCTGCAAAATTGAAAAATGATCAGCTCAGTTGCCATAATAAACTCTGTTGTGTGCTTCATGTTAATTAAACATAAATATCCCTAAATAAAATATTGGTAATAAAAAAATCAAGGTAGGTACGAGTTATTTAAATAAATGGTTGGAAAACTAGAACAGTTTTGGCTTAAAATGTGGAAATCTGGATCCATCTCAGTGTCGTGCTGTGTTTTTATCTCCAGACCTCCCTCCACTACTACCATTCAGGAGTGCTTAGTGAGCAGAGATGCAGGGACTGAATATACCTTCAAAACGTCTCCTGCAGTGCCGGCCCGTTTCTTTTGGGGGCCCTAAGCAGAATTTAATTTGGGGCCAGGGGGCACCAAGCAGCCGCTTAGTTCGCTTATGCCTCGGGCCGGCCCTGCCTGTAGGACGTTGATGGCCTACTGCCCTCACTCCCTCAGCCTTGCTGCCGGTCTGCATGTTTGTCTGTGTTTCTGTCTGTCCGTCTGGTCGCCTGTCTGTCAATACGCAGTCAGTCATACTTTGCAGAACCATAACTAAGCTGCAGTAGCCTCAACGACAGCAAGCAGAGCCGTATTACTCTGTCCCAGCAAACAAACACGCGTGTCGACAATCACAGAGAACCATTTCAAAAAGGAAACAGACCTGAATGATTAATTGGCTAATTCCTGAGAAGGACACTGGGCAAGAGGGCCTCATTTGAAGCACTTGGTTGTGCCCCGATTATGGAGGTCGTATAGGTGCGTCAGGGTGTGTGTTTGTGTGTACTAAGCATATGTGTGTATGAGTGTAGGGGGAATATGACTGCTCTGCAAGCTGGCTATCAGCACAGCAGCTATTGCAACCTGCTGTTTTCATATTTTCCAGTCCTTTTTGCTGCTCCATGCCTGATGATGTCATTTCCTCAAGGGGAGTGCGTTGCAACTGAGTTGGGGGGAGGGGCAGATTGACATTTATTAAAGCTGACAGGGGACAGACAAGGGACGATGGGCACCTGGGGGGTTAGAGTCTCACATAGTTGGGTTGTGGGGCTGGGCGGTTGCCTCTTTCGATGCAGATTAAATGTCCTATAATCACATTGAGGGCTGGGTGGGGGGGTAATAAGGAGACAAGCGCGGCTCTGACGCGGCTCCTGCATTTTGTCACTTAGTCTAAACATGTCAGCTGTGTGTTTGTGTTAACAGTTCCGGGGGATGGGGGGGGCTGCGCTCCATCAGTTGCATCTTGCAGATAAACGATACAACCGTAACCATATTAATGTAACTTGCTATGACGAATTACAAAAAAGCCCTAACTTTTCAACATATTGTCATGTCAGGATATTATGGTCTATGTGGGTCTTGGCAACTTAGAGAAACCACCAGATACATTTAGTAGTGTCACCAAACAGCTTGGTCTGTCTCCATCATGACCGTGGGTCACGGGGTGGACTTTGTTCCCATGACGGAACAAAACACCATGTCAGTGACTACGCTGACCTGACTTTACAAAGACTTTCTGGAGACTCAAGGGGGCATAGATAGACAAACACCTAACTGTGACTCTGGGGGGGCTTCCATCAGTGTGTATTTGTGTGTGTGTGTGTGTTTGTGTGTGTCGGGGGGATTTGTCTGCATGTGAACATGTGTGACTGGGAAAGACAAAAAACAGAGCACTTTGAATTAGAGATATTAAAATGCAAGGCTTGCTTGTTCTGGATGGTTCTGTAATATTGATCCCAGATGGCAGAGGGGTAAATTACCTCTGAGCTCTGTTGACTTTTATGTATCCTGTCTACTGACCAGAGAAGGAAGGAGGAAACAGATTTATTTTACAGAGAGAGAGAGAGAGACAGAAAGACAGAGGGAAAAACATATATATATATATATATTATATATTGTGTCTAGAGTGGTGTTCTATATATTTATTGTGTATATATATATGTAGAGAGTTAGAAAGAGAGATAACAGACAGTTTGACTGAGAGACAAAGACAGAGTGAAAGGGCTAGCAAAGCACCAAGCCCTGGTTTACTGGCACAAAGACGGCAGAGTAAAATCAAGAAGGAACCATTACGTGTCATCACAAAAATCCAACATCTCTAGCGAGGGCTTATTGGAGAAGACGGCTCACATATTTCCCCTGACACGTCTGTCAGAGCTAGTATACGTCCCGCGACATGGCCTTGGAACCTGGGTCTTATTTATTATGAACCAAACAGAAGGAAACTGAACTACATCGGCAGGGACTGTCTGGTCTGGTCCACAACAAAGCACTTAGAACAATATTCTGTTGCAAAATATTTTGCTACAGTGTGCACTACTGAACATAACCCTATTAAGCAGTAATACGTTGAGCTATGAAAAAATTGCAGAGCTACAGTAGAGACAAAACAAGAGTTCAACCACTAGAGGGCAGGGTTCACCATATGTCAGGAGTTCTCAAACCTTTTGTATCGTGTAACCACATTTTGGTTTCAAGTATATTTTTTGTGACCCACTGTGAAAAAAGTTATGTATGTTGGCCTTTTTCATTTATCTTATGTCAGTCCATCTGAAATTGTTTAAGACTATTTTTATTAATATTTACATAGTATGGTTTAAAATAGATCAAGCACGATCAGGCAATAATTTTCTGTTTTCCTTGTAAAAAATAACACCCAGTTACTGTCAGGTCCTATTCACTATGTATTAAATGTTAAATTTAGTTTTGAAGAAAACAGAAGACAATGTTCCTGACAATCTTAAAATGTTCCCACTAAGGAATGGGGTCATAATATTACAAAGTTCCACAAAGTTTAAAAGAAACAGAAACCGTGTTTAATGAATCTGCCGTTTGAGGCTACCCTGGGGCAATGGGGCAGTTTATTTCTCCAGGATCAGTTGCAAATCCCTTTTTAAATCAGCTAACCCCTAGTTTAGGAATCCCTGCCATTTATGTTAGTGAAATGAGGAAATTCAGTGTCCTGCACTGATGACCAGCAATTTGCAACTCATTGATGTGTAAATGTGATGACTTCCAGAGTTAATGCTTTGGCTTTATTTCTGATGGCTAACACAAGTGTTGTGGCGTGGAGAACAGGGTTCAAACCAATGAATGGACAGAGTGTTATCTGTATGTACTACGTGTGTGTTTGCTGCCAATACCTCTTGTCTGTTGAGCTGGATGCCTGGTTCAGCTCACTGTTGGAAATGAAGTTGCGGATTTCCGAGAAGTACGAGTCTTCCTTCTCGTCTAAAAGTGCATGATTGTCTGGTTCGGAGTTTGGAGAGGAAATGTTGGTTCCTAGGTTGGAGAGGATCCCAGAGTGTTGACTTACTGTAAGCAGGATACACACAAACACCCACACACATGCAAAAACACATACATCCACACATGCACACATGCACAAACACACACAGTCAGTCATGGCACATTAAGCAACTAATCAACAGCAGAATGGGTGACTATTTCAACAGTCGATTCCACTGTCCTTCATAGCCTGCTCTAAAGGTTACTTAACATAGGTTCCTTCAGAGACTGCTCTAGGGGTTAGTTCATTCCAATGTCCTTCATAGGCTGCTCTAAAGTTTAGTTAGTCTAAGCTCCTTCAGAGTCTGCTCTAAAGGTTAGTTAGTCTAAGCTCCTTCAGAGTCTGCTCTAAAGTTTAGTTAGTCTAAGCTCCTTCAGAGTCTGCTCTAAAGGTTAGTTAGTCTAAGCTCCTTCAGAGTCTGCTCTAAAGTTTAGTTAGTCTAAGCTCCTTCATAGACTGCTCTAAAGGTTAGTTAGTCTAAGCTCCTTCATAGACTGCTCTAAAGGTTAGTTAGTCTAAGCTCCTTCAGACACTGCTCTAAAGGTTAGTTAGTCTAAGCTCCTTCAGAGTCTGCTCTAAAGGTTAGTTAGTCTAAGCTCTTTCAGAGACTGCTCTAAAGATTAGTTAGTCTAAGCTCCTTCAGAGACTGCTCTAAAGGTTAGTTAGTCTAAGCTCCTTCAGAGACTGCTCTAAAGGTTAGTTAGTCTAAGCTCCTTCAGAGACTGCTCTAGGGGTTAGTTAGTCTAAAGTCCTTCATAGACTGATCTAGGGGTTAGTTAGTCTAAGGACTTTCATAGACTGTGCTAGGGGTTAGTTAGTTTAAGGTCCTTCATAGACCGCTCTAGTTGTTAGTTAGTCTAACATCCTTGATAGAATGCTCTAGGGGATAGTTATTCTAACGTCCTTCATAGAGTGCCCAAGTAAAAAAAAAGTATATTTAAATTATACTCCAGTATTATACTTCTAGTATACTTATGTTTAACCAAATGTATGTATTTAATATATTTAAGTATATTTGAAGTATACTTTCAAAATATACATACCAAAATAATATATTAGAAGTATATTTAGGATAAATAAAATACATTTCAAGTACATTTAAATATACTTTTT
>JACXGM010009262.1:0-27805 GCA_016801145.1 Umbra pygmaea
GTGTGTGTGTGTGTGTGTGTGTGTGTGTGTGTGTGTGTGTGTGTGTGTGTGTGTGTGTGTGTGTGTGTGTGTGTGTGTGTGTGTGTGTGTGCGTAAGCGAGCGAGTGAGAGCAAAGCGAGAGAGACTGTGATGCTATGTTCAGACCGAGCATGAAATTCCCTTCTACCGCATGTAGTTGGACACTTGAGAACAATTTGAATCCACTCGCATATCCAAAGCATAGACTGTATATATTACTAGACGTAACATGTGTGATGTCACCCATTGGTTTGCGGAGATCTGATTTGAGTAGTCAAGTTTGCCGTTACGGGCGCAGCCATCATGGTTGAGGATGTTACGATTTTAGATGAGAGGTGATATCTGAATGACGTTAGCTGAGAATTGGCAACGCTGCTTACGCTCTATGTTACGTTACACACTTTCACTAGCACAGTCAATGTCAATCACATCATAACCACTCCCTAAAACACCCCCTGCTTTATCGACAATTTGAAAATCAACAAGACCATAACTCAAAAAATGAACATCATTATGTATTGCAGAAGGCATCTAGTGATTGAGACCATAAACTCATTATGAAAATGTTTACTGAGGAAATAAATCAAGTGAGAAGTGGCTCAAATTCTCATAGACTGCTACAGAAACCAAGGTCTTTTGCAACCAGACATATCGCCCCCAGCTGGAATTCAGATAGAATACAGGTTTAAGACACTTCCGCATTTGCGTCACTTTGCCAAACCGGATGCTCGGCATGTTGTCCATAGCGAATATGCAATGTAAATAAAGCAAGCTTTTGAATCGAAATAGACGTGCGATCAAGGCAAAATTTGGTTCCTTTGTGAGTGGCAATTGCAACGAGGCAGAATCACATCCATCACACTGCACTAAACGCATCTATCTCACCGCAGGACCTCCAGACGCTCCTAAATGCGACTTTACTTAACATGGAAATCACTCACTTCAGATGCTCAATTCGCATTGGTCTGAACGTAGCATAAGAGTAGTACACGATGATTGGAAATTCCTTGACATCGACCGTGCGTGTGTGCCTCGTTTACTGTTTTGACATACTAGCCTAAACAATAAATTTGGTAATCTAGCTTTGCCTCACTGTGCATGCAGATGCACTCACACCTGCCTGCTGCCATTCCTGAGCAAGCTCGTCTCTGGTGGTGCCTCGATCCCACAGCTAAATCAACTTTAGGAGACGGTCCTGGTGCTTGCTGAACTTTCTTGGGTGCCTTTCTTAAAAATCCGATAAATTATTAATTTAGGTGGAATCTTACTAGCAGCAATATTTTGGCCTGTGAAGCCCTTTTTGTGCAAAGCAATGATGAAGGTATGTGTATCCTTGCAGGTAACTATGGTTGACAGAGGAAGAACAATGATTTCAAGCACCACCCTCCTTTTAATGTCTGTTATTCTAACTCAATCAGCATGACAGAGTGATCTTCAGCTTTGTCCTTGTTAACACTATCACCTGTGTTAACAAAATTACTGACATGATGGCTCTGATTCTTTTGTGGCATTCTCAAAACATTAGACCATAACTGTAGAAAAGAATTTGTGTGTTATTATTTTAAGTAGAGTTTGTTGTTTGTCTGTTGTTGTAAAGAAAAAGGCTTCACATCCTTTTTCTTGCAAATGTACATAAATAATTGCAATAATACAAACAAAGTAAAGAGAGAAAATGCAGTCGATGACCCAAACAGCACAAACCATGTTCTAATTAACAAGTACTTAATAGTCACTTCCTTGAGGGAAAGAAGGAAATACAGTGAAGTGCTTTAGGTGGCTTAGTGGTTAGGATGTTGGTCTTGTAATTGGAACGTTGGTTGTTCGATTTGTGTGTAGGTAAATTTTCTTTGTGCCATTGAGCAAAGCACTCTACCCTAAGTTGCTGCAGGGAATTGTCCTGTACCTACTGTAAGTCGCTCTAGACAAGAGTGTCTGTTAAATGACTAAAATGTAAAAATGTAAATGCTTGCTCTGCATCTGGCAAAGTCATCTGGCATCAATGTGCACAAATAAACAGCAAGAAGAAGTCTTACATGAATTGGTCTTGTCGAGCATGTTACAACTAAGAATGTTTCTTTGAAAAGGCAACAACACAACAGAAATAGGTATTTCTGCAACACACCTTCCAATGCAGATTATTGTAACACTTTTTGTAACAAACTGGGATTAGATTTTTTTATCACTCTTGCTCTAGATTTCCAGCTAGGTTCAATTTAGAATTGTTCATTACTTATAAAACCTGAAAACTACAGTTAGGACTGCTGAGGATTTATGGGTCATGATGAGATGCGGCAGTTAAATGAGGTTTAGTATTTATTGTGGGAAGAGGCGTGCAAGTTAGGAAGTTCATGTTTGTTTGCAGGCAAGGGAAATCCCTAAAGAACAGATGGCCTGTCTAGTGTCTACAGCCTTGACGTAGATCCTACCTCTACTAAACCTCTACTGACAAAGATGCTCTAGATGCTGAACATAGGTCAGTTACTAATGTTTCAATCAAATAATTAAGAGTAGGATGTTTGGCTGTTGATTATAGACATGTACTTAGAGGAAATGTCAATCTGGAGCAAAGGAATAATAGCCAAACCAAACTAGGACAAACCTGCGAAGAGAGTTTAGGTCTACCATTTTGGGGTTTGGCAAATGTTTTGTTTGCATCAGGATTTTGAAAATTCTACATAAAGCTGCACTTTTTTTTGAGTATTATTGTTTGTTTTAAATCCACTCATGTCTTTTTTTAAATCCACTTGTGGGCAGTAATTAAAATATTTCTTTGTACCTACAATCTGTTTTCACATGTTTAAGAATTCAACATTTTAATATAGGAGATTAATTGTATTATAGTGATGATAGGTTTAAGATCATAAGGCTTTGTTATATAATTTTTGACAAACTAAAACTTTTAAAATTAAACTGCCACTCTTTAGGTAATAATTTCATCTGGTAATAGAACATATTGACTGAACATATTTCTTGTTGTCTTTGTAAAACATTCTAAATGATTTCAGTTGCTTGTCTTAATATAAAAACCAACATCTGATACATTAGTTACCATGGCTATATTTCATGTAACTAATAGTATCCTTTTGTGTTGCTAGGCTAGTTTAACTACCTTTTTCTAGCTAGAAAAATCTGTGTTGCTGATTAATTATATTTTAATTAAAAGTACTGGAATTTGGTTGTGAGCAGCTAACGTGATGTGACAGTGACAATGATTCCAACTGATGGATTGGAGATGTCTGGGTACGTATGTAGAGGGCCTAGGGGTGTGGTAGTGGGGCGAGTTTCATCATGTTAGTCAGCTGACGCGGATAGGTTTTGGGGTAAATCTGGGAGCGCTGAGATGGGGTGGGTGTGGGGGTGCACTCAGCTGTTTAAGGGTGAGGAGTACATGCAAAAAAAAAAAACAGGATTTGCTGAACCTGACTTTCCCAAGCGAATATCCTCCATCGCTTCCTTCCTTAATCACACTCAATCCAGATATGACACTAGACTGCCAGCCTAAATGGATTAGTAGTCCTGGCAACTGCCCGAACACTGGAGAAGACAAGACAGAAATTAAGGAGTGGGTAGAAAGATTTAGGCTGAGGCAGTGCAGATTTTGGTTGGAGCTTAGTAACTGATGGTTAAAAGCAAGGGTGTAGTTGGTGTTAAACGTACAGTATATAATCACCCTTGTTTGCCATGTTAAGCAACAACATAATAAACATACGGTACATTCAGGAAACAAGTATACAAAACTTATAGTGAATGTTTTTTAATATCTATGTCTGGTGGCTGGCTAGCTAGCTAACTGCACAGCTCAAGGTGTTCTAGCTGCTGTGAGCCAGCAAACTATCTTTAAATAGCTGGCTTACGAGAAAGATAAAGTACGACAAAGTCATTACCAAATCATTGCCAGCTGGTAAAGCCAGAGACAGCTGGGTCGTAGGGACAAAGGTGAAATGGCAAACTGTGTGCCATCAGGAACAATTTCTCAGTCTAATATTTTCTCATTTATTCAATTCGGGCCTGGTGCATAGTTAACTGCTGTAAAAGGTATTACTAGAAGTATATGAGCTTGCCCAGTCCTTCTACAACGTGGCTCTTTTTGAACATGGATGATGTACCTCAAGACAAGATGGAATGTTTGTTTTTAAGCTTCTGAGTGCAAGCATTTTTTTTATCTTGTTTGATGCACTACACTATTAGACAGTAATGCAGAGATTGGGAAACGTAAATCTTTTAAGTAGAGATAATTTGGTTGCATTTGTATCTTAGCACTAAATCATGTTTATATTTGGTTGTCATGGCTTTTGACAGAATATCTGTAAATAACTGGGTTCACAGTGATTTCTTCCTGGAACATTGGTGTTCACCTGTTTTTCCAAATACTGTATATACATAAATAGATTCAACAACTAAGGCATAAACTGAATAAGTTCCACAGACATGTGACTAACCGAAATTGAATAATGTGTCCCTGAACAAAAGTGTCAGTATCCGTTGTGGCCAGCTTCCTTAAGTACTGCAGTGTATGACCTCGTCATGGACTGCACCAGATTTGCCAGTTCTTGCTGTGAGATGGTAGCCTGGCTCCACCCTCTTACGTACTTCATTTTCCTGCATTACTCTGTCTGGGTTCGCGGTTTGAGTTTTTGTGAGTCAAGACCAAACAATAGCGATTAGTTATTGCAGATCCAGAGTGGCTCTGGGCAGATTCAATAGTTATAAACTTCAACAAAGTACCCGCCTTCAAGGAAATTAATGCGTGTCAATGGAGAGTGGCTCTGTACAAATGAAATGTACGTATGAGAGTCTGGTAGGAACAGGCTAGTGAGATGTTACCCCACTTTTCCAACAAAGCACCTGCAGGTTCCGGGACATTTCTTAGCGGGCCATGGAAAAATTCTGTCATTCCAGGAAACCACGCACAGAATGAGCAGTATGGCTGGTGGCATTGTCATGCTGGAGGGTCATGTCAGGATTAGCCTGCAGGAAGGGTACCATATGAGGGAGGATGATGTTTTCCCTGTAACGCACAGCCTGCATTGATAACAAGCTCAATCTGATGATGCTGTGACACACTGCCCCAGACAATGAAGGACCCTCCACCATAAAATATTTTTCATTATCAATAGAAATCCAAAACATTAGCCTAGCTAGGACATAGCCTATACGCAGCTGATGGACCAACTGGAACAACAGCGAGGGTGCCTTGGATTCTCGGAGGACCTCTTACTAAAACGCTGCTCACCTGCCAGCAGACCGCTCACCTGCCAACTCTGCGGCTGGAGCACCACCCATTAAAAGATTAGCAAACTGCCCGATGACCGCCAACTCTACTGCCGATGCCGACGGTCTTCCATCCAGATGGCTCTTTGCTATCTGGGATAGAACCTGGGCATTTTTCTTTCTGTGTTTTCAGAGTCAGTAGAAATGACTCTTTAGTATCCTCAGTTTTCATAACTGTGACCTTAATTTTCTTCCGTCTGTAAGCTGTTAAAAGTTCAATAATTGTTCATAGTCCATTGAACAAGTACGGAAAACTGTGTTTTAACTCTTTACAATGAAGATCTGTAAAATGATTTGTCTTTTTATGAATTATCTATAAAATGCAGTGTCCTGAAAAAGGGACATTACTTTTTTTGCTGAGTTTATATCTAGGCTCATGAACTACTGAAAACAATGTAATCAATGTAAGTACCTTTATGCTAGAGTGTGTGCCCCCAGAGACCTTTGCTTTTTTGTTTATATTTGAAAAACAGACAATTACATTTTTCTTTCTCCATATACCAGTATAATAATGCAATCAAATGAAACGATGTACTGCAGTGGTGCTCAGGCTCAATCACCCAATGTGTTTTTTACCAGTACACTTTCAAATTCATTTTCAGTCACTCAGCACATGCACATACGCCTCTGGACCGGATGATTGAAGTACTTGATCTTAGATTTGCAAACCATGCTCAACATTTCACTTAAGTGACTGTGGAGTCTAGGATTCGTTGTTTGAGTTGGGTGGACACAAAAACACTGCAGAACAAATCCAAGGTCTTTGAGGCGGGCCTTCATAGGGGCGCATTAACAATCAATTGGCCCCGAAGCAAACGGTGTAGGTTTCCAAACCAGTGGGCGGAGGCTTTTGGTTGCTTATTGTTCATGGGTTCATAGGCACTCTTTTGAAGGGAGATGTTTCCCGAATATTCCACTGGGAGTGGTTGGAAATCTCAATAGTCTGGTAACATAAAACTAGCTGGATATATGTCAGTTTGTAGGGTTTGAGTTCAGCTACCTCAAGTCAAAATCCACGCGTGGTTTTGATAAGACTGTATGCTTGGCTATAAGTGGGTTGAAGTTATAGTATAGTATATTTATCAGTATATATCATTTTTTTCATGGTTATGTACTATTGTTTTTCAATGATTGTTATAATTGTGTACAGTGACGTCTAATGATGTGATTTGTTGAAGGGATGGTGATTATCATATTGATGTGATGTTGATATGATGGTGAATAGGTGCCCACAATTAGTCAAAGTGGTTACAGGTGTAGCATGGTTTAGAAGTCATGTTGTTGTTTTTAAATGTGATGAGATTAGAGATTTGTATATGCCTGATGAAGGTCGTGAGACCGAAACATTGCTAATAATTATTTTTTAAATGCAAGCTCTGAGTTTCTCGATTTCAGTATCTATCTGTAAATCTACGTGGGGTAAATTTGCAGTAATGTCTGGGTGCACAAACTGGAAAAAAGGGAGTAATTCATTTGTCGAATATCTAAATGTGTCTGTGCAAGATTACATTTATGCATAGGATGAAGGCACGCTTTGATGTTCTACTCCAGTGTTTCTCAATTGGGGGTACGTGTACCCCTAGGGGTACGTTGGAGTACTGCAGAGAGTACATGGTATATTTGCAAAAATGCTAATTTAAAAATATGTCATGCATAATTCCTAAAATAATTATACTATAATATTGAATGAATTAAGGGATGGATTCTAAACATTTGAAATGTATCATTTAAATGTTTTTGTTTAAGAAAGGTTGTTTTTTTGGGGCTTTTTTTATCACTGCCGGTGCTGTATTGTACATCTTTTTATATACTTTTTTTCACGCTTTGTTGTTTGTTGTTTTCTCTCTGGATTTGTACAAGTCCTTTGATGTAATCGGATATGACAATATTTGGTAAATGGCGAAAGGGATTTGATAATAATAGTATTTAAAATAGTATTTCTTAGATACCATCATTTGTTTTAATGTTTTTTTGCTATTTACAGAAGTGAGGAATTACTATGATGTCTATTTGATACCGAGACATACTGTATATGTTCATATTAAGTAGCCTAGGAATCAGCCCAACCCCCAGGCTACCAAATTACCCCCAAGCATTAGTCCTGGCCAGACCGAATCAGACGGTCATTGGCGGCTGGTCAGCATTCTAGCTGATCCCAGCAGTAATCAATACGGTTACTGGGCTGAGTCAGCTCCAGAGGAAGCGGGCAGGCCATCGACCAGTCTGTAACGGATTCAGAATGTAGAGCCACACGGCCCAAGGTTACAGCTGCACCCAGGGTATGATCCCTGCTGGATCGCCTCAGGATTAGTGCTGTCTGGAAAGAGTTATCAATCACTGTCGTAAAGAGGAAGATCATTAAATGAGAGAGCCCAGGAGGGCCGGTGTGGATCAGGTTTGTGCGGTTGTAGGTGCAAGATTTGTGTGTACGTGGGCGAAAGCACTTTAGCCCACACAACTGGATCACGTGATGACCTTGGGGTGAGGGGACATCAGTGTGGTAAAATGTGGTAAAATAAATATTTTTTTCTCTAGCCTTGATGTTTGTGTGTGAAAAGGCTTTTCTCCCTGTTTAAAGTGGACACTTCTCTAAGCTCAGGGAAAGCAATCGAGCAGTCCTCGCATAAAAAAAATGCAACGACCTGTTGATGAATTGAAGGAAGCCATGCCCCTTGTTAGTTAACGACGCGCTAAACAGAAAAGTTTACCGAGGGGATCGTTAACGCTTGGTTGGCTCATCAATGGGACTCAAAGAAGCTTCTAATACATGGAGATGAGTGTGACCAATTTGACCACTGACCATGGAGTTGAGGCGTGACAGGGATCTCACACACAAACACACACGCACGCACGCACGCACACACACACACACACACACACACACACACACACACACACACACACACACACACACACACACACACACACACACACACACAAACACCCATTGATGGAGACAGGGGTCTGGGACCAGCAACCTAGGGGCAGCAGAATCACTGTGGGTCATGACTCTTAGGGGTTAAAGGGTTCAAGACCTTGCTCAGAGTTGTCCCTGTGCCTCTTTCCACACAGCACCCAGCCCTCCGTTTGACCCGTCACCACGGTGACCAATTAAGGCAATGACCATCCGGAGCAACGCGCTGTCATCACAGAACCTTCCGCCCAATTGTCATCCATCATTTGTCTGAGTTTTCTCTTTTGATATCTGTGAACTCCTGCCGTACGGATGGAGACGTGTGTTTTTAAAGTGAGTTGACACCCTCACAGCATGGCCACAAAAAGTCCAGCAGTGGTTTGGAGCTAACACAGACGCGGTTTATCCTTGACATTAGTGAGAAGTGCTAAAGTAGCATCTGCCTCCGGCGTACCATCTGATACCTATCTAGAGAGAACTGGCATCCATGCTGAGCAGAGACAAATGCATTTTGTTGATCTCTCTGTTTCTCCTTCGCTCTGCCTCAGTTTCTCCCTGTCCAGGTTAATTAAGGCTGACTGCTGAGTTGTAGGAAAAATCTGTCTAATCTGATGACACTAATTAAAACACACAGCCGAAGCAATGGGAGGCCTTCGTCAGGGGTCGGCACACTCAGCCTCTCTGTATGAAGTCAGCAGAGGGAACACTTTTCTGTTATTGACTAAAGGCCACCCTGATAATGTATTGGGACTAAAATACAGTTTTAGAGAGTAATTTGGGTTATTAACTAAGAGGCGTTTTACACTACGAGAGATTTTGTTAGATTTCAGCTACATTTTCCGAATCGGGATGAGCTGATGTCGGGACGAGACACAATTATAGTGTGTAAACTCTGGAGGTAGCGCACGAGAGGAATTCGAAAGATCCCACCTGGGGCTTTGCACAGTCCAGAAGAAATGTGTCTTGAAGGGAATTTTTTCACTGTAAGTCAATGGGCTGGGCTGGTTTCTGAGCGACATACTCAGGCACCCTGCTCAAAACGCCTTGAGTGACACACCCATTAATCCGTGATTGCAGTCTGGAGACATCACAGTGTAAATACAAACAGTATGGAACATTTTTTGTCTCGCCACGAGTGGATTCGGGAATCTATCGGTGTGTAAACGCAGCTTTAGGGGCTGACTAGAGTTGTAACATGGCTGTAACCAAATGATTCACCTTGGCTTGAACATAGCCTGGGTCTGGGCTATATACATGCACTGTAGACCAATTTCATGCCTGATTAAATAATTGAATAGTTGATGTTACCCCATCAGAAGGACAGATGTTCATGTAATGGATGTAAAGCCTTCTAACTGTAATCAATCCACCTGTATGATGTGGTCTGCTAATATATACTGTACCCACTGATGTTGAGAAGAACATTTGTTCTAGAAGACGCTGAACATTTGTTTATTTCAAAATGTATTGTTTGTGTACTTATAGACATAATTTATGGCTACACAACAATTTACTCTTTTGAGAAATAAAAAGTACTGTATTTCCAAATTACTTTGCAAAGTAATTAAATGACCATCAGTAGTAAAACGTACTATTACATGAAATCCCCAAAATGTAAAGTGACAGCGTCTGTGACACGATCACGAGCCGTCCTCGGGGCACTTCAGTTCTGTCTCTCTTGACGATTTGATGGATGTGGGTCAAGGGTGAAAGAACGGGGTTAAGGGGAGAAAACGATGTGCGGGGAAAGAAATAGAGATGGGACGAGCAAGAGAACGAAAGAGGGAGCGAGAGAGAGAGAAAGCGGTGAGTAAGAGGTTAAAGAATATGCAGTGGGCGGTTTTATAGTTGTCACAAGAGGAGAAATCAATAAATGCTTTCTGGGTAGAAGGTCCCCTCCCTCCCGAGTCTGAAGTGGCTGATCGCCATGGCAATTAAAGCCTCCTTCAAAGCCCGCCGTCTAATCAGCAGTTAAACGAAGATAGGGAACAGGCGGTGCTTTGGGACAAGTCCCCTGTAATCTAACACCTTTCCCCTTGTTCTCTGTTTCTGCGCTCCACTAGCCCTGGCTGTGTGGGTGTATGTGTGGGCGTCTGCAGGTTTATGTGTGTTTGGAATACCTTTTAAGAAGTAGCAGCAGTCTTTGTCTGTCAATCAGTTGTCAGCCGCGTTGTGTGTGACCTTTGTGGCCGCCCTCAAACAGGTGACGAGGACCAGGGACTCCCAGTGGAAGCAAAGGCATCCAGCTGTCTCGCTCGTCCGTCTGCAGTTGAAAGATTGCAGCCCAGACAATGTCTGAGACAGCGCTGCATATTTACTGTCTGTACAATAATGTTTTTTCTGCAAACATTTTAACATGCACTTGTTTGCAGCTGACACTGGTATACATGACTCCTATGGGAGGAACTGGCGTCTGTGTCGACTGAAATCAACCTTGCAGAAAGTCTACGTTGATCTGAAAGTGGGTTTTAATGTGTGTGAAAAAGCATCTGCTATTTTCTCAATCACTTAGGCGTGGTTGTTATGATTTATGCTTTGAATGTTACAATCCCTGACCATGAGCCAGCTCATATAGTATATGAATGTAGATGCTTCTGTAATGAAGCTAGTAGATGTTGTTTACAAAAGAAACACAACTGTTTATTATGGATGAGCGTTTCAACACAAATCACTGGATTTTTATCCGAAAGTATCAAGTTATCTGTGTTTCCAGCATCTTGTTGAATCTATGCCACAAAGAACAATGGCAGAGCTGATGGCAAAAGTGGGTCTAACCAGGAATTACCAAGGTTTACCTAAGTGGCCAGTGATTGTATATTGGCAAACCATAATTACTACTACTGGATAATTGATAAGAAGTTAACTGAAGGGTTGTAAGAACATTTGCTTTTCACACAAATGATCATTATTGATAAGTTGATTCAAACGCATTCATCTGCACAGACCCATATAAACTATTGATGTAACACTGGTACTAGCTGTACCATGTTCTCCCTGAGTGAGAGAGCTGACTGATGGGGAGACCATCAATTAAGTACTTTAAACGATTTAGGACCATAGACAACTTATAGAATTTTGTTGTTTCCCTTTGATATTCAAACTGAATAAAGGTTATGCAGGCTACTTTCTAGGGCACACGTGTCACACACACACATCGATGCATGCTGGTATATTAGGAGAAATATTATATATATGCGCTCACGGCATAACTGAAGAGTCTAGCGGGCACATACTTGCTCGAAAAACAATTACATATGCATTGATATGAGTGCAGATTCAGCAATGGGATTGTTTAATTTAAATGTGTTTAGAAAATTTTTTTGAGACTGCTACGGTGAAATATGATATGGTTAAGATGTTAGAGATGTTAGAAATATATCTCGGCACTCTTGTTTCCTCTAGGACATGGACTGGTGAAATGATTAAATTACAGAAGAATGTGTAAATAGTTGGCTCATTCATTCCAATAAGGAAATGAATTGCTTATAAACGGCAATTTAAAAACTAGACAACTAATCAAGTACAAATCCACAAGCGCACTGCACGGCAATAGGACGAATATGGTGCCACTGGAATGGAATCGATATTGCTAAAACTGCAGGTGCTCATAATGCATAAAAACAACAAAGTAAAGAGAATATTAATAATTACCAAGGAAATGTGATTTAGGTTTGTCTGGTAATGTGTACTAAATGGCAAAAAAATTAATCTTCCAGAAAGTCCCACGGGAGTACAGGTTCCTAGATCCATTCCAGCTCTACTGTATTGATCAATCTACATTTGTTTTTTCTGCCCGTCCATGTGGAACAGTTCTAGAAGCACCATAACATTTGGGACATGGCCCCACTGGTTCTCTTCCAAGTGTAGTTAGTCCTAAACATCTCAAAATCTTACTTGGCCACTGTAATTGCCCTGAAATATGACTTTCAAAATGACTTAGAAAATGTTGGTTTTGAATCAGGTTGATCTGTGAGTCGAGTCGATTTCAGAATTAAACGTGACAAATAAAGATCAGAAAGTCCACCGAACACCTCCCCTGAGTCTAGTTGTAGTTTTGAAAACGTTACGGTGACATCACTGGCCACTTTTTAGGATACTTACAGTGGCGGATTTGCGAAATACAAAACGCATTGAGGTGTTCTAAGCGACTGACGTCACGGAAACATAAACGGCACAATGATTTTGAGGTTTTTAGGGTTCTGAAGCATTCCTTTAAGGATTGTTTATGAGTGCTGAATTCTCTTATTTGATTGAATTTGATCAAATGTTTGTGTCACATTAGCCTGTAAGTCACACATATATGGTACTGCGGACAATAACTACAATCCTCCCCTATTTTTACAACGCCACAGCATCTCAGAGTGTTGGTGTGATTACAAGGAGAAGATGGTGTTTTACTTTCTACCTTTTGATAGTTTCAGGTAAAAATACCTAATTATCCTACCAAGCTAGTGCATGTTTTCCTGTTCACCTCATTATGTCGCTGGGGAGGTCACGTTGAGGTCACTGAAATCACAATCTCTTTAATAATCCACCCTCTCACCCATTAACTTGGTCCGGAACCTTCCGCTCTTATCAGTGGAGGGCCAGTAAGAGATTCATCACCTGTGTGCTTCTCACTGTGATAAGAAGCCAGGTAGTTGCTGTGTCAATACTGGGATCATACGCCTGTCTATCTGGCTCTATGCAGCTTTTAAAGGGATATTTTGAAAACTCAACAATTCAGCTGAGATCTCTGCTTTGGTTGTGGGCGAATCCAGTTGCCAATAAAATATGGTGCAATCCTGTGAAAATTCCTTTATAGTTTAACACTGAGCCATCTGTTGGATATTTGGTTGAAATATGACAGACTGATCACCAGTGGAGGCTGGTGAAATTTTATTGAGGAGGATGGGCTTATTTAAATATCTGAACTGGAGTAAATGAAATGGAGTTAAACACATTAAACTCACGGTGAGATATATTTCCTCCATTTCAACATTCGCATTAGCCCATCCTCCTCAGTTACATTTCACCAGCCTCCACTACTGCTCACCGCATGCTTAAAAGCTGCTACCGCTGGCAGATATATGCTGGCTTCTGCCACAAAATGTCAACTGGATTGAACTTTTTGCATTTGTTGTGTTATTTTTAATTAATCCGTCACACTTCAGGCCGGTTTCATTGACAAGGATTAAGCCTAGTCTTGGTCTAAAAAAACAAGATCAATGGAGATTTCCATTCTACTTGATTATTTAGTCCAGGTCTAGGCTTAATCTGTGTCCGCGAAACCATCCCTTAATGTGATAACTACAGACTGGAATAGGCTTACATATGAATAGCTGAGCAACACTACACAGCAAAAAGTCCAGTGTTAAATGAACACTCACAGTGTTTATATACTGTAGGTCAGCTGGACCTATATAGACACTGAGAGTGTTAATTTAACACTGGACTTTTTGCTGTGTACGTTCTCCTAAATGGAGGCATAGTTATTGAAAACAAGTAGCCTAGTAAACAATGTGAAGTACACAAATAGGGCCTCAGAAATGTCTACATTAAATATAACTACCGGTAGATTCTGAAAGTTTAAAGTAATAGCTCTTCACGCTATGCAGGCAGCTAAAAATTAGATGTTTTTTCTTCAAATCATGCATAATTACAAAATAAATGCTACTCGTGTACCCTGCATTGACCCGCCAGCCATGCACCCACTCAGGTTTCATCTACAAAATATGAAATGACCCTAAACCCACCCAGCACTAATCTCTGGCTAATTTCAGGAAGTTGGCATTTAGAGTTTGTGCAATTGCTAGACTTCAAGTCATTGTGCTAATTGACTCGTGTAACTACCTCTAACTTCTTTCAAACTGGATGCAGGATTCATTAAAATTACTCTAGGGAGCTATATAAATGGGCTGATTGCCATACATCCCAAGCTGTCCCTTTAAAAGCGCCAGAGCAGATTCCAGCCTGACCAATCAGGTTGCTCTTGACACACATACCAAAACCAAAGCAGAGTAATGAAGCTGAACAAGCTCCTCAAACGTTGACTAAGCATTGTTACAGGATAAAATATTTGAGGGCTAACCCTATAACTTAACCTTGGACTATGGAACCTGTTATGTTTTTCAGGACACACCCCTCTCACTGTTCACCCCCCACCTGCCCCCCCAAGCCAATATTTAAACCTGCATTGTCACTGTTGTCATTAGGATCAGATATGATCACAAGGATGCAGGGTTCTTCTCGGTTGTTGTGATCTGAGGGGCTGGGAGGATCTGAGCACAGGGAGGCCTGCTCTGGTATTGTCTGAGGTCGTCTGTGGATGTCTAATGGATGTCTGTGGATGTCTATGGCTCTGACACGAGGGTCAAAGGTTAGAGAGCTCCGAGGATCCATCCACTCTTCACAAAGAGTCCAGTGTGACAACGATTCACCAATGTCACTAAGCCGTGACACCGCTGTCAATCAAGCGTGCACATGGGACCAGACACACACTGGTGCACTACATACACACACACACACACATTTTTCAAATCCACACTCACCTCAAATATCTGGTTTATGGAAGCGATGGGACCCATATTTACAGATATTTTGAATACATTTAGACATCAAATTTCTCTTATTGTTAACATTTACATACTATGTCTGCTTGTGTAATCACAAGTGTTATGGAAGACTTTTTTAAATACCGGTACTGTTTCTCTATCACACACACAAAGACAGACAGAGAAAGACACACACACACCCATCTTTTCTGACCAGTTAAGGCCCAGTAAACCGTGCACTGCCTGTTGCTCCCAAATGGTTCCTTCACTTGATTAACACCTGTTGGAATTTGTGTTTGTGTACAGTATGTGTGTGTACGGTATGTGAGTGTGAGCATGTGTTTTTGACGTGCTGCGACCCCCTTAAGAAACTAAATTTAGCGACAAAGATATCTTCTCTTGTTTCCCAGGTCATTCAGTTTGTGTTTGTGTGTGTGTGTACAGTACATATGTGTGTGTGCCTGTATGTGCATGTTTGTTTGTGTATGTGTGTGCTGTGTGTGTGTGTGTGTGTATGTATGTGTGGGTTTACCATCCTGGGATTATGTCATTAAAATAAAAAATAAACATGTTACATTTAATAATACATTATTTAATTTGCATTAAAAGTAAAAGCTTATTACTTTTTTATGAATTAAAAATCGGAAAGCTTTTTTAAAGAATTGAAGCCTTCATGCTCCCAAAGGCAGACTTCAACTACATCTAAAATATTTCAACACTATGAGAGAGTGAACAGGAGAAATGGTGTCTTATTTTACATTATTGCTCACATCACGTTTCCACATACTGTACCACCAGAAAATCAATTCAATTTTTGTGAGCTGGAATGAGTGACATAGACTTACTGCAACATTACCAGAAGTCAAGTTTCCACTATCCAGAAATATTTTCAACATATTGTTTTGATCCCAGTTGCCATTTCTTTTAGCTAGATAATATAGCTAAACATATTTGGGATTACAAATGTGCTATTTTCTAGCTTTCCTCTGTAGCTAAATTATTTGAAATACACACCCACTGTTAGTTTGACTGTGCATCTCGCATTTTCTGAAATATCAGATTAAAGTCTGGCATGAAATGGACCTTGTGAATTTGATGCGACTGTGCACCATTTTAACAGTTGAAAGTGTGTTATGTCTAGAATGTAATTATACACCAAAGTATAATATGTTTAGACTGTATGCATGGTGAATTGACTAGGAATGCATAACAAATTGAATTTGGGTAAAATATTCTTTTAATGAAGTCATAAAAATACAATATATATATTTTTCTGGCTTTTAAATGCTTTACTAAGTGTAGAGACAGGATGTAAATGAGGTGGATTGAACGCCATTCAGCAGAAGACTACTGGACCATCCTAGATAACAGCAAGCTATTTTCTCATAACCACATACAGTCAGGTTGCAGACAGACAGTCACAGAGAGCCAGCAAGACAAGCCCGTAGTCCAGGGTTGTGTCCCCTGAAATGGATTTGAGGTGAAAGAATTTAATCTGATCAAACATGCAAATATTTTACTTCTAATGGGTACAAAACACATTTTAGAGTCAAATAAGAGTCTTTAACATTGTTAGAATACATTGTAATATTGTATGCAGGGATTGTATCATGCAAAATGTAGGCAATGTAATATTGTTCTTCTGTATAATAATAATAATAATAACAACACAACCATACAATGCATCTCAGAAATTCTCCCAAATTACATTCCCAGGAAACTATTATGAAAACATGAATTACTTTATATTTAGGTTTTTACATTTCAGCTGCACATTTTACTATTAGTCCATCTATTATGTTGCACCTTCATGTTTCATTGTCAGGATTTATGCGAGAACATTCCACACATTCCATACATTCCACAGCGTTCGAAAATATATTCCAATAGTCACGGTTAAGGTTAAAGTTAAGGTTAGGCATGAGGTTACTAATGGTTAAGGTTAGGCATGACGTTACTAAGGTTAAGGTTAGGATTACATTTAGTGTTAACATTACAAAAAAAACAGACAATCACCTTAAAACAGAAACACATGTGCAACCCGCCTGGATGGAGCTAAAAGAGTCTCAATAAAGATAAATGCACACACTACATTCACATATGCACACGCAGGATTCATACATGCACACGCATGATTCATACATGCACACACATGATTCATAAATACACACACAGGATACACAAATGCGCACAAAATTCACAAATGCACACACAAAATTTTAAAAGCACAGAAGATTCACAAATGCACACACAAAATTTAAAAAGCACAGAAGATTCACAAATGCACACAAAATTCACAAATGCACACAAAATTTATAAATACACACACAATTCAGAAAGGCAAACAAAATTTACAAATGCACACAAGATTCAGAAATGTATTTCTGATGCACACACAAATATATGTTGATTTACAAACTGCTTGCGGTCTGTGAACAACAAATGCATTTTTTTAAACAGAGAATGATCTGGAACCAATCAGTTATCTCCCTTGTTTTAGCCACAAGTTAGTCACAAGAACGCACCCTACGTCCCATATGATAAGACATATTATTTTATTTACCTTTACATAGAGAAATTAACTTAAACCCATGTCTCTTTTACAGCTTGTTTGTTGCATATGGGGCTGCTGTTTTTGCGGCTGAAGAGGGACCTACACAATATTAGACAGGTGGTGATAATGTTATGGATGATCGGTGTATAATTTCTATGTAATATTTATGTTTGAATTATTACTGTAAGTAGTGTTACATAAAAAATATAAGTGTTTGTAAATGTTAAATGTAAATGTTCACCAAGCTATAAAAGAGACATGGGTTTCAGTTGATTTCTCTCTGTAAAGGTAAATAAAATAATGTGTCTTATCAATGTCTGTAATTCTTTTTTTTTAAACACACACGACAGGATTCGAACTGATGACCTACCGACCGTAAGGCAGCAGCACTACCGCTGCCCTATTCCCAACGTATTGCTTAGTAATTTTAAAAGATATGACTATGCAATTTTATGTTGTAGCAACACATTTTTATCAGTCTTTACAGTAGTGAATCAACTAAATATTAAAATGTCTAATGAAATGTAATGTCTTTCAGTGCTGAGATTTGAGCAGAAAATGCTTGGCAGAGGCAGAAAAAACAGTTGTCCTTCCATCGGTAATGTTAATTTAGGTTAAACATACCCACCTCCCGGCGCTGTGTGAACGCTTTCATGTGATTGGCTTATAAGTAAACAATCCCCCACGTAGGGTGCTTTCTTGTGATTGGCTAAAACAAGGGAGATATCTGATTGGTTCCAGATCATTCCCTGTTTAAAAAAACGCATTTGTGCGTCGAGCCACGTCAGGGGAGTCTCAAAATTCACACACAAATGCAGTGACGTTCACAGACCGCAAGCACTTTGTAAATCAAGATATATTTGTGTGTGCATCAGAAATACATTTCTGAATCGTGTCCTGTGCATTTCTGAATCTTATGTGCATTTGTAAATTTTGTTTGCATTTCTCAACTGTGTGTGTATTTATTTTTTTCTGTGCATTTGTGAATTTTGTGTGCATTTGTGAATCTTCTGTGCTTTTTAAATGTTGTGTGTGCATTTGTGAATTTTGTGCGCATTGGTGTATCCTTTATGTGTATTTATGAATCGTGTGTGTGCATGTATGAATCCTGTGTGTGCATATGTGAATGTAGTGTGTGCATTTATCTTTATTGAGACTCTTTTAGCACCATACGCCTGCATCATGCTGGAATGGAAAACAAAACAAATAAAAAGTGTCCATGCAGATTTGAACTCGCAAACACCGAATTGAGAGTGAACAATTTATACCACCATCCCTAGCAGAATCTATGCTATTTACAGTGTGCTTTATATGTTCATATTTCACTTAATTTGGTTTGAAAATGTTGTTCCCTCTAAACATAATTCATGCGATTTTGGGCTGAAGTAATATATAATAATATTGTTCTATATAATAACATCTATATGCAGTATAGACCTTCCTACTGACCTCCCCACAGACCTTCCACAGACCTCCATATAGACCTCCCTATAGACCTCCCTCCCTATGGCCCTCTCTCATTATAGACCTCCTTATAGCCCTACCTCCCTATAGAACCCCCTCCCTATAGACCTCCCTATAGAACCCCCTCCCTATAGACCTCCCTATAAAACCCCCTCCCTATAGACCTCCCTATAGAACCCCCTCCCTATAGACCTTCCTTATAGACCTCCCTCACTAAAGACCTCCTTTTTTATACAGCATTACATTTTTTGTGTTTGAGAATCAATTTTTCGTGTTTGAGCCAAATATGTAGTTTGTGTTTATTTTTTGCGTTCACTTTGGTAAAATTTCATGAAGGGAGCCAATACTTCCTGATTTGACTGTACAGGGAACAGGTACCGGAGCAAATCATGATAGGTTATAAAATCACTTCACGATTCATGAACACCTATCATGCTCTCACAAACTAGTCTGACCTCTCTCACTCCTCTTACCGCGTGTGACTTGAGGCAGCAAGGTTGTAACCCTTTGACCTCTGAGCACTGATAACTCCTGGGCGCTCATTAGGGAATGACCTCCAGCAGCCAGGTGTGCCGTTACTGTGGAAACCTGCTCACCTGCCACAGGTGAGGGACATTGCTTTACCGAATGGGAAATTCCTTAACCCCAGCATACAAACACACACATATACCTATGCATACACACACCACCAGATACAGACACACACAAACAAACACACAAACACGCACATAAAAGCACACCTTTTTCCCCATGCTCTACAGGTAAACACACCTGAACACCTGATACTGTTGAGCCGTTCATTCAGCTCTCTTTTCATCTCTTGTTCCTTCTGTACTGTTGTCTTTTCTTTCTCTTTCTGTGTCTTAACGCAGCGCCTGGAGGGCACAGGGGGCAGATTACAACACTCAACTGTCTTGGCTGACTGTTTCTTTGTCCCTTTGTACTTTTATGAGATATTAACACAATGAGTTATCATGTTAAGGGATGCTAACACACACACATACTCTCTCAGACACGGCACAGATCAAACGGTTGATTTCAAAGTATAAATGCCTAGTTACACGGCGGCACTCTGATCAAATTAACCCTTTTCCTACCCACCCATGACGATTAAACCTGCATATTCGTTGTGTCATTAGGAAGACATTAGCTTTCGGGGTTACGGCTCCTTTTTAATTTCTTTTGTTGTGATCAGAGAGGCTGGGTAGACCTAGGGACAGTATAGTATTGTCTAAGGATGTCTAATAAATGTCTAATGGATTTCTATGGATCTGAAACTAGGGGTCATAGGTTAAAGAGCTTAGTGGAACCATCCACTCCATCTCAGTCACAAAGAGTCTAGTGTCAAACGCTTCACCTCTTGTCTGCCTGTCTGTCACTCTGTCTGCATTTCTGTCTCTCTGCCTGTATTTTTGTCTGTCTGTCTGCCTTTTGTGTCTGCCTGTCTGTCTCTCTGTCTATTTTTCTCTCTACCTGCACTGTAAGAAATGTGCATCCGCGTTGTCAGATTTACTTAACAATGTTATGTTTGATTTACACAACATGTTGTGTTTCTCCCCAGAAACACAACATGTTGTATAAATCCAACATAATATTTTCAAAAATGGGGAGAAACACAACATGTTGTGTAAATCAAACATAACATTGTTAAGTAAATCTGACAACGCGGATGCACATTTCTTACAGTGTGTCTAACTGCCTCCATCCATGTTTTTTTATGCATTTCTTTGTCTAGCTGGATCTCTGACAGTTAGGGCCCTATCTTGCACCCGGCGCGGCGCAACGCAGCGCAAAGCCCGAACGCAAGTGTCTTTGCTAGTTTAAGACTGACGCAGTTGTTAATTTCCCATCCGGCGCCCGCATCATTTAAATAGCAAATGCACCTGCGCCCATATTTGCGCCCATGGGAGTGCTGATCTAACAGGGAGGTGTGTTCATGGTAATTCTGTGTGTATTGCTCTTTTGAGTCATCGGAATGTGATTGCGCCATTGACCAACAATAACCCGGTCTAAAGCCAATGGCGCAGCGCAGCATGTTGTTGTTATTTTAACAGCAAATTAGTCAAAGTCACCTAGGTGCATGCACAACGCGTATACACTATGCTTGTTGCACACGCACAGGGAAGCGCAGCAGCACACGAACATGCAAAAGATTACAATGCGCAAGAGGTACAAACACGCCTGGCTCTTAAAGGGAATTGGAGATTAATCTCTGATTATTTTTTTGCACGTTACACCCAAAACGCACCTTTGAATTAAAGAAGACACTTAGTACAACCCTTTTAGACCATGTGCCCGGCGCATGGACACTTTTTTCCGCATTCAAACTAGTAAAAGTGCATTTGGAGATGCCCAAAGTGCACTTGCGCCATGCGCTTCATGCCGTGTGCTTAGGTTGTTAAAATAAGGCCCTTAAGGTGACTGTGTGTGTTCTCAGTACATAGACCACATTTCCCCACAAACACAGTAAAGCCTGACATATTGGCTCCCACATATTCATTGGGCAGTCCCCACTACCAAAAATGTAATTTCCGGGATAACTTGGCATAGTGTCAGAGTTGGGTTTACTTTATGTCTAGGCATTATAAGTTAGGTTTTAGTCTTATGTTTTAGGTTAAAAAAAAGTTATTAAGATTTAAGCAGTGCATAAAAATACAAATAGAATCCAAAAAATAAGAAATAACAGGAGTTTAGCTTAGGGTTTGAATTTCATTCTCACACTCTTCAAGGCTGGCCAGGTATAGCATATGGACATAAAGTGAAGCAACTGACCAAATTATGTGAGAATTACTTCTGAATCTCAGAGATAAACTAGGCCCTAGTGATAACTAGTGGAGCCAAATCCTAGCCATGTGTACACATTGTAGTGACCTGGTAGGAGCCAGGCCCTAGTGTCTGGTGGTGGTTCTGCAAGCAAAGGACAATCATGTTTCTTGTGGTCCCTTCAAAACAGCAACAGAAACTCACAGGAATAACAAGAGGATGAAGAGGAAGTTGCCTCTTATCTTCTCTCTTGTCTTTATGCCACACCTGCTGCTCCTTTAAGTAATATAAACCTTCACAAAATGCACCTTCAAAATATAAGCCTTTAATATACATTACTTATACACCTTAATAACATATACCTTCAAAATATAAGCCTTTAATATACATTACTTATACACCTTTATAACATACACCTTCAAAATATAAGCCTTTAATATACATTACTTATACACCTTTATAACATACACCTTCAAAATATAAACCTTTATTATACATAACTTATAAACCTTTATAACATACACCTTCAAAATATAAGCTTTTATTATACATAACTTATACATCTTCACAACATACACCATCAAATTCTAAGCCTCGAGTATACATAATTTATTTACATTTATATCACAGACCTTCAAAATATAAGCCTTTATTATACATAAATTATATTCATTTACAACATACACCTTAAAAATATAAACCTTTAATAGACATTACTTACACATCTTTATAACATACACCTTAAAAATATAAACCTTTAATATACATTACTTATACACCTTTATAACATACACCTTCAAAATATAAGCCTTTAATATACATTACTTATACACCTTTATAACATACACCTTCAAAATATAAGCCTTTAATTTACATTACTTATACACCTTTATAACATACACCTTCAAAATATAAACCTTTAATATACATTACTTATACAGGTTTAAATCATACACCTTCAAAATATAAGCCTTTAATATGCATTGCTTATACACCTTTATAACATACACCTTCAAAATATAAATCTTTATTATACATAACTTATAAACCTTTATAACATACACTTTCAAAATATAAGCTTTTATTATACATAACTTATACATCTTCACAACATACACCATCAAATTCTAAGCCTCGATTATACATAATTTATTTACATTTATATCACAGACCTTCAAAATATAAGCCTTTATTGTACATAAATTATACACATTTATAACATACACCTTAAAAATATAAGCCTTTATTATACATAACTTGTACACCTTTATAAGATACACCATAAAAATATACAACCTTATTATACATAACGTATACACCTTTATAACATACACCTTCAAAATATAAGCCTTTATTATAATATAAATCATACACCTTTATATCATAGACCGTCAAAATATAAGTCTATATTTTATATAAATTATACGCTTTTATATCCATCCATCCATCCATTTTCGTCCGCTTATCCGGGATCAGGTCGCGGGGGCAGCAGCTCCAGCAGGGGACCCCAAACGTCTTTTTCCCGAGCCACATTAACCAGCCCTGACTGGGGGATCCCGAGGCGTTCCCTTGCCAGGTTGGAGATATATTTCCCGCCACCTAGTCCTGGGTCTCCCCTGAGGCCTCCTCCCAACTGGACGTGCCTGGAACACCTCCCTAGGGAGGCGCCTAGGGAGCATCCTTACCAGATGCCCAAACCACCTCAACTGGCTCCTTTCGACGCAAAGGAGCAGCGGCTCTACTCTGAGATCCTCACGGATGACTGAGCTTCTCACCCTATCTCTAAGGGAGACGCCCGCCACCCTCCTGAGGAAACCCATTTCGGCTGCTTGTACCCTGGATCTCGTTCTTTCGGTCATGACCCAGCCTTCATGACCATAGGTGAGGGTAGATTGAGAGCTTT
The DNA here is from genome assembly GCA_016801145.1 of Umbra pygmaea. NCBI lineage: Eukaryota > Metazoa > Chordata > Actinopteri > Esociformes > Umbridae > Umbra > Umbra pygmaea. The sequence goes on from JACXGM010009262.1 coordinate 23,422, forward strand.
GCCTTCTGGCTAAGCTCTCTTTTCGTCACAACGGTGCGATATAATTAGTGTAATACCTCCCCCGCTGCGCCGATTCTCGGACCAATCTCCCACTTCATTGTTCCCTCACTGGCAAACAAGACCCCAAGGTATTTGAACTCCTTCACTTGGGGTAAGGACTCATTCCCTACCTGGAGTAGGCACTCCATCGGTTTCCTGCTGAGAACCATGGTCTCAGATTTAGAGGTGCTGATCCTTATCCCAGCCGCTTCACACTCGGCTGCGAACCGATCCAGTGAGTGCTGAAGGTCACAGGCCAATGATGCCATCAGGACCACATCATCTACAAAAAGCAGCGACGAGATCCTCAGCCCACCGAACTGAAACCCATCCCCACCCCGACTACGCCTCGATATTCTGTCCATAAATACTACAAACAGGATTGGTGACAAGGCGCAGCCCTGGCCAACCCTCACATGAAATGAGTCCGACTTACTGCCGAGAACCCTGACACAGCTCTCGCTTTGGTCATACAGAGATTGGATGGCCCTAAGAAGGGACACCCTCACCCCATACTCCCGCAGCACCTCCCACAGTATCTCCCGGGGGACCCGGTAATATGCGTTCTCCAAATCCACAAAACACATGTAGACAGGATGGGCATACTCCCAGGCCCCCTCCAGGATCCTTGTGAGAGTAAAGATCTGATCCGTTGTTCCACGACCAGGACGGAATCCACATTGTTCCACTTCAACCTGAGGATCGACTATCAGCCGAACCCTCCTTTCCAGCACCTTAGAGTAGACTTTACCAGGGAGGCTGAGAAGTGTGATACCCCTGTAATTGGCACACACCCTCTGGTCCCGCTTTTTGAACAGGGGAACGACCACCCCAGTCTGCCACTCCTTTGGCACTGTCCCAGAATTCCATGCAATGTTGAAGAGGCGTGTCAACCAAGACAGCCCCTCCACACCCAGAGCTTTCAGCATTTCTAGACGGATCTCATCAATCCCTGGGGTTTTGCCACTGTGGAGTTGTTTGACTACCTCAGTGACTTCCACCAGGGAAATTGACGACAATCCCCCATCATCCTCTAGCTCTGCCTCTAATATAGAGGACATAGAAGTAGGATTCAGGAGTTCCTCTAAGTGCTCCTTCCACCGCCCTATTACCTCCTCAGTTGAGGTCAACAAAGTCCCACCCTTTCTGTATACAGCTTGGATGGTTCCACACTTCCCCCTTCTGAGGTGGCGGACGGTTTTCCAGAAGCACTTTGGTGCCGACCGAACGTTCTTCTCCATGTCTTCTCCGAACTTTTCCCACACCCGCTGCTTTGCCTCTTTCACGGCAGAGGCTGCAGCCCTTGGGGCCCTTCGGTACCCTGCAACTGCCTTCCCTGACCACCGGTGTCCACCACAGTGTCCATGGGTTACCACCCCTTGAGGCACCCAAGACCCTAAGACTACAGCTCCCCACCGCAGCTTCAGCAATGGAGGTTTTGAACATTGTCCACTCGGGTTCAATGCCCCCAACCTCCACAGGGATGCACGAGAAGCTCTGCCGGAGGCGTGAAAGTCTGTTGGACAGGGGCCTCCTCCAGACGTTCCCAATTCACCCACACTACCCGTTTGGGTTTACCAGGTCTGTCCAGAGTCTAACCCCACCCCCTGACCCAACTCACCACCAGATGGTGATCGGTTGACAGTCCGCCCCTCTCTTCACCCAAGTGTATTAAAAAAGAAAGTATTAAAAATTAACATTTTATTTAGAATTGTGTTAATTTTTCCAATTACATTTGAGCCTTTTAAATAAGGGCACTTGTGTATGAAAATTGTTGCAATTCCTAAACATTTCATCCAATATTTTTGTTCAACCCCTTGAATTAAAGCTAAAAGTCTGCAATTCAATTTCATCTTGGTTGTTTCATTTCAGTTCCATTCAGAGACAAAAATATGGAAATTGTGTCAGTGTCCAAATATTTCCAGGCCTAAACATTCATTCCTTTGTGAAACACATTTTTATAATATAAACTTTATAAACCACAGTTTTATAATTCAAACTGTTTCAACACACTACTTCAAAACACAAACTTATAATTAACATAATTTTTATGTAACTGTTTTAACATACACACTTTCACTATACACAACTTTAACACACAGGTTATAATAGACAACCATGTTTGTAACATACCTTTAAAATACACCATTATAAAAAACTGCTTAATAACACAGAATTTCTACGCATATAAAACAGAAAGCTTTATATCAAACAGCTTTTTAACACATTTTAAAAACCAACATCTTTATAACACAGCTTTTTAACATATTTATAACACATGTCTTACAACAAACAGTTTTATAACACACCTTTATAACACTGATTGATAAGATACAGCCAAATGCCTCCATTTGTTATTGATACAGGCGCCGTGTTTTAGTGCAATGTGTCATGGGTAAATTGTGACTGAGCTTCCAGTAATACCGAGTTGTCATTTATGATACAAGTGATTTGTTGATCAGTCAGATGGTAATCGCCTGCAGTGGTTTTGATCCTGTTAAACACAGACATTTTCTGAGAAACCTACTGCTTGGATAAGACATGCTGCTACGTTAGTTTACACCCAGATTCTCTACTCCTCAAATCAATAGCTGGGGTGGAATTCAGACTTTCTGCAATAAGAAAATAATGCGTTCTCTCTCTATTTCTCTCTCCTGGTTCTGCTCCCAGGGGACTTCCTTCCATGGGGTGGCCCTGCAGAGGAGCTTAGCTCCAGTGTAAGATCCCCTGGAGACAGCCAGGGTATAGAACAGGTAGGGATTAGCCTAATCCACCATATATCATCACCCTGGAAGGCTGCCAACGGTGCAGACACACACCCTCCCTCTCTCTGCTTCACGCCCTCCATCATTTCTGTATCTCGTTCCATTTCTGTCACTCTCTACTTCCATCTCTCATTATACATTTACATTCTAGTCATTTAGCAGACACTCTGGAGAAACTTAAGGTAAAGTGCCTTGCTCAAGGACACAACAACATTTGGACAGAATTGGAACCAGCAACTTTCCGACTACAAGTCAAGTCTGACTCCTTAACCAGTGAGCCATCTGACACCCTCATCTCTCCTGATCTCCCTCATTATGTCTCTGTGTTTGTCACTGTATCTGTGTCTCTGTGCCTGTGTGTCTCTGTGTGTCTTTGTGGTTCTATGTGTCTTTGTGTGTCTTTATGTGTCTTTGTGTGTCTTTGTGTGTCTTTGTGTGTCTTTGTGTGTCTTTGTGTGTCTTTGTGTTTCTTTGTGTGTCTCTGTGTGTCTTTGTGTGTCTCTGTGTGTCTTTGTGTATCACATCTGAACACAGCTAACACACCTGGACATGGCTAACACCCCTGAACACAGCTCACACAGCTAGCACACCTGAACAGGGCTAACACCCCTAATCACAGCTAACACCCCTGAACACAACTCACATACCTGAACACAGCTCACACACCTGAACACAGCCAACACACCTGAACACAGCTTAACCAATCTAACACCCTCACACGTCCATGTAAAAAGATACCCAGCTATTTATTTTGAGTTTAGAGTATCTAATGTTTTGTGGGTAATATGTATGTATGCTTTATGGGTCATATATATAGGATGGATGTGTTGCCATATATTTCAGTGTACATTAAATCTTTCGGCTGTCCCATTTTTTAACGATGCCTTTGAACTGTGTAAGGGCAGACTTTTAAACTTCAGATATATGGATGTCTCTGCCCCTCCCCTTAATTTATCCTAGCACAATACATCCTGACGGGACAAGGAAAGGCTGTGGGGGGGGTGTGGGGATTGTGGGGGTTGCGCTATAAGGCTGTTTGATGTGTTCTAACCCTCAGCATGTCTTTGATGTGTGCAACCCTCAAACCCTTGGCTTTCGCCGTTCTCCCTTCGCGGGAGTAAAGGAGATCACGCACACAACCTCAGATGTGTGCACGCACGTACAAAAACACACACACATTCTCCCTGGTACTCGTCCAGGTAGATGAGGCAGGAGCGTGTCCGCGCATGTGTGCCTGTGTTTGCGTGTTTGCGCGTGTGCGCGTTAGTGCAGAGGTATAGGTACATTGTCCACAGGGTAACGGTGATCCCCAAGGCTTTGATCGCTCTGGGAGTTGAAGAGTGCGAGAGGGACTGAGGCCTGTAAGCCAACGTGTTATTAGTTGTTTATTTTGTGCTTGTGTATGTGCTCTGTGTCTGTGTTTTGTTGACATTTGTTGATAAGGACACTAATTAGAACATTTATTTTTCAAACCATTTCCTACATGCTGTACTCCAGCCAAATGTTTTGTCTGTCTTTCTATTGCATTACCTTTTATAACAATGTTTTAACCTTGTTTTCCTCTTCTGCTGAAAGCACAC
>JACXGM010009263.1:0-27805 GCA_016801145.1 Umbra pygmaea
TATAGGAGCTGGACTGTGATGAGAAGGAGGAGGCGGACCTACTGTATAGGAGCTGGACTGTGATGTGGAGATGGAGGAACAGGAGGCGGACCTATAGGAGATGGACTGTAATGAGGAGGAGGAGCAGGAGGCGGACCTATAGGAGATGGACTGTAAATAGGAGGAGGAGCAGGGGAAGGCTTTGGAGCCCAATGGAGCAGAGTGGAATAAATAGGGGTGAGAAGGGCCTAAAGTAAAACAAGCTGCTGAAGATGAGACTGACTAGAAGGACTAAGGAGAATGAACAATGTTATGTTCAAAACACAACCATGTAAATTGTACTTACTGTATGGTTATTGACACTCTTCAAATTAGAAATTTAAATGACTATTTTGTACACATTTACAGATTCACGTCAAATGTTGTGGTTTGTGTTATTTTATTTGGATATGGTTCTAATCATGATAATCAGTGTATAGAAGGGTTAATCTTGTTATTGGTCGTATACAGGATACAGGAAGATTCATTCAATGTTTCTGCTCTTTTGCTCACACTGGGTTACCTTGCTGGACTGACATTGGCAGGAATCTCTGGTGCAGGTCTTCTCCCCAGTTAACCAGTATTCTAGCTGACCTTTAGAGTGAAAAGTCAAACTAAATGTATTTAATTTGTAATCCAGTTGGGGGTCTTAAGACAGGTACAAAGTCTTTTTTCTGTTCAGTGAAATTGCAAAGTTTCATAGACTAATTGAAAGACTGAATAATGAATTGAAGTGTTCATTTATTTTAGTTTGTAGTTTGTAGAGAGTGACAAATTACCCCTTCGTAATCTTGCAAGTGGATGATAGCTGTCAATGTTTAGTTTTGATTCAAGGATTTGCGCTTGTCTTTGGGTTCTGGAATTAGTCTTCTAGGATAAGAAATAAATAATGGGAAATGAAAAACATAGGTTCACCAGAGACAACAGTTCGAAACATTATTAAAAGAAGGATAGAAAACACCATGGTGGTCCCTGACAATATCCAAACAATAGGTACTGTATGATATCACAGGATGTCAATGGGCTATGTCAGCCACTAGCCCCACTACAATCCACACATGATTTAAGAGACTGAATAGTTCTGGAACACACTATTATAAACCACTGAAACAATGAACATGTACTCAAGTAATGACAAGAGCTATTTGTGGAGAAAAAAAGGAACTGCCAAGGATCCATTTGTGGAACATGGATGAGTTACTGTCAAGGATCAGCATGTACCATAGGTTTGTCTAATTATATAATTATTATGGAGTGTACAGAAACATCTCTGCTAAAGCAAATTATTTTTTATACATCAACATAGAGTAGTTCAAATATCTGGACTCGTCAATATTTATTTTAAATCTAAAATTATTTTCATTTGCTAAAGGTAAGACTTAAGGAAAAAATACATGAAAATAACAATAATAAAATTAATTATAAATACTAATTAAAACCTGTACACAAAAATAATCTATAAAAACCAATCTCTAGTTCAACCTCATAGTAATTGTTTTTTTTAAATCCACGCTTTTAGCCTGACAAGCCAAAACCACATCTTGGGTCTGGGAACTCACCATTGGCAGGGCTCAATCCGAGGGGCGGGATAAATGGTTGTCTTTCAAATTCCACAACCAACCAGAGCAACGAAGTATCCGGTCGGCAAAACTCTGAACACATCTTCTGTTTGGGATAATGACTTTAGTGCCGTTTTTTTCTCAAAGAAAAATTTAAAGATACAATATGTAGATTTCCAAAACAATAACAAAAGATGTACTTTGCATTAAAAAAGCAAACATCACTATACCTATATTATATATATTTCTTAGTTGTGTACTTACATTATTCTAAATGTTTCCACCAACATTCAAACCCAGAGAAATTTGTAATATAATTCGAAGACACGGGACGTTTCTTTTTGTCTTTCGTCAATGGCGTCATATAACCTTTGACTGCGCTAATTGCTCTAAGTTCCAGGGAACCGCCAAACATAACGTGAATAAACTTATAATATTTTTAACAATACATTACTTTGCCAGTGATCATTTTTTCTGCCGGAGACACTAGATTGGAAGGTTGTCATTGACGATGATAACAAAACCCATGATCCCACGCTACTTCCCGACGTCATCCAGGTACATCTTTTGCTATTGTTTTGTTTGAGACCCCTAGCGGACAAAAACTACATATTGTACGTTTAACTCCAAGTCTTCGAGAGTCGCGGCCAAAGCCGATTCGAAAGACAGCTGTTCGCCAGCAGCAGCAGCCATCTACTTTGTTTTCCCGTAATCACGTTAAGCCCGCCCACCGACTCTATACACAATGTGATTGGCCTGACCAGAATTTTTTTCCAGCTCGCAAGCTAACGGAGAGTTGCTAGGATGAACATAGCTGCAAATTATTTTTGCTGCCGCTACGGTGCGTCTAGATTTCTAGGCTACCAAGCTTTTTGGATAAGAGACAAAATTAAAAGCTTTACTGTCCCAATAATTCCGGAGCCACAGATGATTCTTTGTCTCTGCCATTTTTGCTCACTGGCCGGTGGTAGAATGCAGTAAGATTATAAGAATGATATAGATGTACAAATGTATAGATTGATGTTTATACTGTATAGGGTTAAGGTTCTGTATTCCTACAGTAGCTGCTTGTCTAGGCTTAAAGAACTATGTTGGTGTGATTGCAACATCAAGAATGTTATTCTCTAACAACCTTCAGATGCACACTGCTATGCCCATAGTTTTACTGCCAACCTCACATAACTCTACCTCACATACAGCATGTGGAGCAGCTCAAAACAATTAGCTATTGGTTTGTTTGTTTGCTCTTTTTCTGCATAAGACTCAATTCTTCAAATACTTCCTGGTAATGTCATTTTATTTTATTGCTCCATATTTGAAGAAAATGTGGCAGTTACAGTTTTTGAAAATGGTACATTCCAGCACATGATACCACTATCCCTATCATCACTGGGAATTTCTCCAAACTGCCTCCGCCAGCAACTGATTTAATATAACTGAGTTAAAGCTATAAAGGATTTGGACATATGAGATACAGGTTTGTGTTGGTGGGCTATTTGGTCCTCTGATACATCTAACAAAAAAAAGAGGCTGAGAGGTGTCCCTCCCTGCCAAATGTGTGTACTAAAAAGTAATTCTGCGACATCCAGGTAGCAATAGTACAATTGAATCTGCGGGTGGGTGGCAGCTATGCCTCGTATCCATGTTAGTGAAAGTTAGCTCAGCTCCAGATGGCCATAATACATCTCCTGCAAACAGGACCAAACTGACATTTTTTGTTGTGCTTTAGGTGGAATGTTTTAATCTTAAGTTGTTATTTAAAATGAAATATGCATGATGCACTAAGGGTACCAAACGCTGGACAAATAGCATTCTGTAACGCTATTTGTTAATTCAAGCAGTTTGTACGTTAATGGTCTGACACCCTTCTACAATATGCATAGAATTATGTCTAAAAATGAGTAAATTAAAATATTGTTGTGTTTTCCTGCATTAAAGTAGACTTCGGTTTTAAGTAGGAAGTAATTTGTACTCTATATAGCAGTATTGTAGCCTGCCTATTGTCAAATTAACAATAAATAAAGGGTGATAATAGTTTTAAGCCTGTAGCTTCACTCAAATTATAATTTCCTGCAATATAATTATAAAAAATTTGAGAATATCAATTTGAAATTTGCTACTATGCAATTTAATCATGTACCAGATATGCATAGGTTCTGAATATCTTTTCATGCTTTTTAAATATTAGAGTTTCATTGAATTAAACATGTTTCCCCCTAAAGAACAGTGTTTGCTTATGCATGGTCTGAGCTTAGGCGATAGGCCTACACATTCTTCTGTTAAGTTTCAAATACTAACATCTGTGGAATAGTTCAGGAGCCTCACAACCTCCGCAGAGACAGGGAAATAGTTTCATTGTGAGGCTGTTAAACTACCCTTTTTTTCCAGAACCAGAATCCTTTTTATTCACCAAGTACTTTTACATACTCAATCTTTACTTGATGTCATAGTAAGACATTGGTAGACAACGTATAGGACAAAATACACAAAATAAACATTATTCTTTTTTATGATTAAGACTGCAAAGATTAAATGTGCTTCATCTACATAGGTTTGTGTTTAGTATGTTTTGCACTCATTGTTCATACAGCATAACAATGGGTGGAGGAATAAGAACAGGGTAATCCGTATGTATTATTGAGTCCTCTCATATACACTTTCACTCCCATTTAAACCCACACAGTAAACAAACACACATTCACATCCACATACAGTAAACTCATACACACCCATACACAGAATATTTAATTTACCTTTAATTTATATCCTGTTAATCTGTTGTTGTTGTTGTTGTTTATATTATGCACAGCACTACTTTATACACAAAGTCTGTATAAACGCAGATTCTCAGTTAAAGTATTGATTTGATTGCATTTAAAAATATTTTAATTGTACTTGTGCTGACTTTACAATGTTTTTTTATGTTAGCAGTATATATATACTGATCTACATTTGTTTTGATAACTTCAGGTATTTGGGGGTTCAACCCTGTAAAAGTAATTTGCATGATGGATGAAGATGCACTTTTTTTCACATTTCCTGTCCTTGCTTTCACTCTTAAATTACATTTTAAAGAGACGTAGGGGAGGAAGGGAGTAGTTGAACCATAGAAATGGAATGGATAGAAAGGACATTCCAATTCAAATCAATGTAGCAGAATGGTCAGAGCGGCAGCGATTTTTATGTGTACCGTTTCATTGCAAAGGTCTAACGTCCTACTTCAACGTTAAACCGATTTGCGTGTTGTCACCTTGACAACTAAAAACAATTGTCATTTTGTTGTGTACTAATCGAATGACCATGCCAAGCAGTTCAATGGCCTATCTATCCATTCTATTTCTATGTGTTGAACAATTCTGAGACACTTGAGTCAAAGTATCCTCTTTGTTACACTTCCCTTTAGCCACTAGATGGGGCTAAACACGAACTGTTAATTTACGGAATGCAATCACTACTGCGCTATAACAACTACTTTAGATCCGGGTGAACTTAAATGTCCTAAGTGGGAATTTACACTCACAAAAAACAAACTTAAAAGAGCAATACATCTGATTAGCAAATTACAATATCTCAGGGTTGGCAAGGTAGCCTAGTGGTTAGGTCATGTGACTAGTATAACCTGTCTGTCTGTGAGACAATTAACCCTAAATGCTCCCTGGTCATTGCTGATCTTTTTAATTAGGAATTGCTGCACAGATCTGTCAGTGTAACTGGACAATTCAGCTGCTATACAGAATTTCCATCTGGAGAATATTTGTGGATTTTTAAATCTGCCTGCCTGCTTGACTAGAATTTTGATGAACATCACATCACAGATAACGAATACAGCAAAATAAATCTTCCAATAAATCATCAACCATAAAAAAGCAATTCAACACATTCTTGTATGGAAACATGTTCATAAAAATGTCTAAACTGCCTGAACTCTGTTTGTTAGCACTTCAGTGTGGTAATGTTTTTATCCTTTCTGCTTACTTGTGCAATCGTTTACTGAATAATAGCGTTTGATGAATGTGTGAGAGAGCATTGAGGTGCTTACACTCTCAGTACAGTACAGCGGTTGACTGAATTGTTTTCTGATACTTAACAAGTGATAAGACATTTAAAATAGACCCATTTTAATTATTTGTTATGTTAATGTTCAAGAGCTCATCCATTTTTTTTAAAGAATTTTCATTGATTGGCACAATAGCATATATGATATTATATAGTCTGCTTGCATACAAATTAACGTAACATGTCTCAAAAATACAGGTCCCAAAATGGACACCTTTGGGACACTGAGGTACAGTAGATTAATAGTGTGACCTATCAACAAAAATATTAATCTCTAGATAATTGTTTTCAGACAGGAATGGTGGAAAATCTTTTCACTTCTATAAGTTTTCTATTGGTGAAGTAATGAATACCATAATGTGTGCGATCAATACCATAATACCATAATGTGTGTGATTAATGAATACCATAATGTGTGAACTTGTCCAATAATATTTGCACTAATGTATCTGAAATATGATCGATATAAAAATAATTACCAAATGGTGATAAAAACCTTGTATTATTCCTGCAGCCATTTGCCACACAGTACCATCACGTCTCAGTCTTCAGTATTAGTGGAAGCAATAACGTGGTCTTGGAGGGGGCCCTGAGGGTCCAGGCGTGGGTCGGTTTCTGGTATGTTCTCTTCCTTTCTGCTGGCTACAGTAGGGTTGGGTTAGTTAGTTCCTCTACAAGCCAGCCTATTGATTCTCTCCTCCTATATAAGTGTGCTCTCCCTAGCCTTCTTCCATTTCTCACAGTTGCTGTGTGTCTGGAGGAACTGCTTGGGATATCACCATGAAGCACCTGTTTGCAGCTTTCTTTGTTGGGTTTGTCCTGTCTACCTTTGACATGGCAGACTCCTCGGCTTATGATAAAATAGTCTACCATAGTAAAGTCAGGGCAAGGAAAGAGGGGTATGTTAATTTATTTATTTGGTAGTCTTCATTTTATTATTTATTGTTATCTAAAGAACATTTTCTATATTATGCGGATGAAAATACACAATATCAGAACTTCATGCAACATTTTTTTTTAATCAAAAATTTGCTTTCAGAATTACTATTCCGTTTTTGGTTAAATGATTTCTGAAAACAAATAACCCTTTATCTGAGATTTTAATTCTGATTGTAATTACTTATTATATAACTTGTGATGTCAGATTCATTTTTATAAAAGCAACATTACCAAACTGAAAAAGTTAAATAAAAACAATTTTGTGAAATGGAAATAAAAGAAAAATCTAACCGTAATGATTCATTACATGCAAAACACTTCTAAGTATTCCTACATGTAACACTCGGTCTCCTCGATTTTCCTGGCAACTGTTAGACCCAACGTGTGTGCTCTGCAGCAGGTCATGGGGACCAAGAAGAAGTACTTCAGCACATGTCGGAATTGGTTTCGAGGGGCCATCTGTGGAAAGAAAACGTAAGTGTCGTTTTATGTTTCCTGTGCCCCTTCAGGATACATTCCTTCGTCTAGGTTCAAATACATGCCACCGCTTAGCTTGGGGTCAATGGCTTGACAGGGACTCCATATAGACCACAAAGGTGTGTCCCAAATGGCAGACTATGTCCTACAGGCACAACTACATGTACACTACTTTTGACCTGGTAAAAAGTGTTGACTATATAAGGTCTAGAATGCAATTTGGGAAACAGCAATGGAACAAGGAATGACGTCTTTAAATTTGCCTCAAAGAAATGTCCATATAAACACAGAATGATCACTGGAATGATTCCTAATGCCCTGGAACCTCGAACAGCAGAGGTATTCAACCTGGGGCCAAGGGACCCCTGGGGGCCCATGGAGCTACTGGTGTGAGTCATTGGGTCAAAGATTTCCTGAAAATCTTTATTGAAATGTATTTTTTTACTTACTTTTTTGTGTATTTTGTGTACATTAGATAGGAAATAGGCTTTGTTCAGTGCTAATGATGGTTTTGGGGAGGGAGTGAAAAAGGGCTCATAGAAGTTTTAGGTATTAAAAAGTGTTCTCCAGGCAGATCTGCCTTGGAGATAGAAATCATTTGATTGGTTGATTCAAAACTGAGGGCGGACCTCACATGACATCAGAAATGTGCACATGAGCATAGTTTAGAGCATGTCTAACCACACTGAAAAAAATGTACTTTGGATCAACTTTAAAATAATACTCTAATTTGTTACAGCTAATATTTTTAGTTTTGCTCAAATTATATTTCTTATTTAATTTAAATTATTAATTTGATTTATAATGAATTAAAAATATTTATTCATCCAAAGTCAAAGATTTACATTCACACAAATTTAAAATACTATTTGTAGTAACATAATATGGTTGAAATACAAAATGAATTTGTGTCAATTTCTCACATTTGTATATGTCCCAGTATACCTTAAGTGTATATGTTAGCTTTAATTTTTTACAAACCTTACTCTACATGAAAAGATATCCAACAGTTGTAATATTTTATCACCCACAACATGCATTCAATAGAACTGCATTGGTGAGATACTTAAACATAATAAGACTAGCAAAACTACATTGGTGAGATACTTAAACATAATAAGACTAGCAAAACTACATTGATGAGATACTTAAACATAATAAGACTAGCAAAACTACATTGATGAGATACTTAAACATAATAAGACTAGCAAAACTACATTGATGGGAACAATAGTTTAAGTAACATTTGCAATCAACATACTTATTTACAATTTGTAAAAAAAGATAATTAGTACTTAATAATTAAACTTAAAGTAATAATTTCGTAAATGCGCAAAGCAGAAAATATATTAAATCAAATTATAATGAAAATCAACTTGCAACAAAGCATTCTGGGAAATGTTGATGCATGACGTCAGACGCACAATACAGAGAGAAACGTAATTTAACCACTTTCACTGGAATGACAATAGTAAGATAAGGAACAAAGTGTTTTTCAAGTTGATATGATCCACAAAAGAAGGTTACCATCACTAAAGCAGAAATATGAATGGGACTCTCTCAAAATATTACCTTGCTTCAACTACTACTGAAATACACTTTTTACAGTGCACTTAACCAATACCCTAACCTGAACCACACTGGTTTTTTAAAATGTAATCCTGTGCTATATATATATATATATATATATATATAAATGCATAATTATCAATCAAATGTAAACGTAATGTGAGGTCTGCCTCCAAGGCAGATCTGCCTGGAGAACACTAAAATGAATTAAGCTTATATTATAGTAAACTTATGTGGAGGCATAATAGCTGCCAGCCCTAAGGCATGCGATTTAAGTTGAAATATCAATTTAAGTTTTGATCTGACAACAATGGCTTGTGGCTTGTTGTTTTGATTGGTTAAATGTGGTCTTGTTGGTTTGATTGGTTAAAGGTGGATTAAATTTCTTTCAAGTGTATTTTGCTCAAGTGCCCCTTGTCATTAACTAACTCAGACTGCCAGAATAACGTTATCTAACAAATATATGTCTAAAATTTCAACATATTGCAACACTATCAGAGCAGAGATGGAAAAGCAGAGCTTGGATATTGCCTAACCGTGCCTCTCTTGGAAGTTAGTCTTACAGTAGGATTTCAGTCATTTTCAGCATGGCTTACAGAATGAATATGTATAATGGATTGGGTATGTGTGCAGATTTGATGACCACCCTAGATTCAGTCATAATCTACTAGAGCCAAAATTACAGCTCCATATTAAGGATAAGGAGTCATTGGTGTCACAGGCCACATTTTTTAAGATACTAAGGATGTTGTTATACCATAAAATATTGTCGTAATTTTCACCCATTTTGAGAAATAAGGTGATGGAACTATTCCTTAACTTGAACTAGAGATGGAGAGGATTTGAAAAGGATTGGATTTTAAGGACAGACAATCAAAAACCTTCTCTTCATCCAGTGTATGTTGGGGGGAGGCTATGATTTTGTCCTTCAATTCTTGCATGAACACAGGCATTGGTTACTATAGTTGTTATGACGTGACCTCTAAAGTGACCAGCAAACCACACATTTTGATGAGGGCTAGTAGCAAGTTCCACTAACCCAGCGTAGGAGTGTATGAACACATTGGCTTGTGTAGGGTGTCATATTTCATAGGTGTTGAGCTTGTCTATTTGTCATCACCCATGGCATTTATGTCCTAAGTGTCCTGTCTAAATGTCAAACATGGCAATATTTCAATATTAATTATGCCAACTCATCATCACCCGTACTCATAACAGGCATAATAACTGGCATACTATAAATGACTCATCACTCTTCCACCTCATAGCTTATGTGTGGATAGCGTTCTGGCACAAAATGGTTACCATGCATCACCCAGGTGGGTGCTTCAAATGTATAGGTAATGAGGGTACTGTGGGGTTCCTGAGTTAGTTTGAAAGACGGTGTCCAATGGTTCAGTGGTTAGGAAATCAGACTTCTAGTCGTAAGGTTGCCGGTTTGATTCCCGACTGAGCCAAATTATGTTGTGTCCTCGCTCCACGGGGGTGTCCCGTTACTCTGGAAATGGGTGTCTGTTAAAGACTAAAATGTGAATGAAATGCATTCGATGAATCCAGTTCATTTTTATTTATTGTTGGTGGTGCACCACTGGTTCCTGGCTTGGATGGACCCATAATGTGTCAGCTATATTTACTGGTTAGAGGTTGGAACAGTGGAAAGTGTGAGTACAGAGAGAGGAGACAGGAGTGCAGATATGCTGCTCAAATGAAATAGATGTGTTCTCCTGTTGGATTGCTTTCTTCTGTACCTTTAGTACTAGAAAATGCTCACAGGTTTGCCTGAGACGTCTTTCTGGCATCAACATAGTCTAATAAATATATCTCATTACAGTATATGTCTTCAGAGGAATGTTCATTTGGCTGTGTTTATGAAGGTCTTAGAAGCTATTACATACATCAAATAGTTTCAGAGTATATTCATTATATGCTATGTTAGGATATTTTAAAACAAGATGTGTAAAAATGTGTTTTTGTTGGGTGCAACTATGAAACAGAATGCATAGGAGTTTGCCCAATTACATTATATTGTGCAGTCAGAAAATCAGGCCAAACGTTATACTGTAATTGAATTATAATGAACATGAGCTAACATGAAGGTAGCAAGAAATGGTCTGTTATAGCATATTTAAGTGGGAGCCTCTGTCTTTGTCAAACCAAATTGCTTAAAAATTAAATCTATAAATGAACATAAAATAAAAATCTATTGTCCATATTGTCTGTTTGTGAACTTGTGCTTAATTAAGGTAGCTTCATGAAATGAAATCCTAAGTCTTTACAGTCGACACAAATAGTCATAACCGTCAACAAAAATGACTCTGTGGTTTATGACATTTCCAAAAAACAAGTTGCTTGCAGCTGGTTTATCTGTCATCTTTTTTGTTTTCCAAGTGCATCTGCCACCTGTCAGTTTATCCTCACAGGGAGACGTCCAGAGGAAAACTGTACGGTGGGAGCTATGCACAAGTTGGCTCCAGAAATTGCCAAGGTGCAGTCTTTCCAGCTGCCTTGGCCCTCATACAGTTGGTCTCCATCTGTTTGCCAGACTCATGTTGAAGTTTCTTCTAGTGATGTAATTCATGCAGTTTTAACAATGCATAAGTTGCTGTAGGAGCTGTGTGGATCTACTTATATAAGGGCGTTGTTACTGTTATGTCACCACAGACATAATTGTGACAAGTATATTTACCAATTAGTATACCTAATTAAAAGAATATTAATAGAATATTCATTATCCATATATCATGATTTTTCTAAAGTAAGGTTGACTAACTTTGGTCTCGGTCTCCCATTTTATCAGTGTTACTTCCTTGTCAATGACAACAGTAGGATGCATGGTACTCGTGGCAGAACTCTTGCCCCTTGTGTGATGAATTAAGGATGTGGACTGAGTCACAGGAAGGGTTTCGTTCCCTCCTGTGGTCAGGTTTGGACATCTTTTCTATTAATCATTTCATGTATTAGACTTCATTTCACACCAGTCTTGTGTTGCACAAATCATCGTATTGCCAGTTGATTCCTGTCTTCCATTAAGTGACTGTGTATTTATGTTTCCCCTCTGTTTGATTGTCATCATGTGTGATTGTTGATGTTAATCGCTGTAGCACGTTAGAGGATGGACTGACAAACTAGCTTTACATTTATTTACCATGTGTGCCATCACCACTTTATTTGTGTCGTTGGTAAATGGTGTAGGGAGTTTACATCCTAGGTGTACATACAGTAATAGCTATCAAGTCTATACCATGTTAAGTATAGTAGGCTGCTACTGTCATTGTGCAGATCTCTTCAGTTTTGTATTGTCAGTTCCTTATGCTATATTCTACTTGGTCTGTGAGTTCCTGTCATCAATAAAACACCTCAATAGAAGACTCCGGCATTCCATCTCCATATTCCATCATCAACATTGTTACATCTTGCTTGTTTTGGAAAAGTATTGCTACAGTAACGATTGCTCTTCTGTCTGAAAAGACATCAGAAACATTATGAAACCTATTATTCCAGCTGTCTCTGTGGAACCGAAACTGATTAAAAAACGTTTTCTGTCGATTTGACTTTTAAATGTCGGTCAAGTGCCAGGTCAATTCAATGCTGAGTAGTATTCTTGGATGCTGAATAATGCTGGTTATTTGGTGCATATTCTTGGATGATTAGTGGTCCATGTTTTTAGATTGCAAAAAGTGTTCCGTGTTCTTATACTCTGTTTAGACTTTGCCCTTGGATAATGAAGTGTTTAATGGCATTGGATGCTGCATGCTTTTTGATGTACCTTTTTCTTAGATGCTGAGTCGTGCTCAATTACAGGTATGCTCTCCAACTTAGAACACTAACACAGCTCTCAGAGAGCCAGTCAAAATATGAGGGAGATGGTCGGTAGTCAGGAAAGACTGCAACAACAGGTGTGTTCACCGCTCATAGCTATTATGGTACAAGAGGCCCTAAAGCAAAGGCAGCTGAGGGGAAATTATAAGACCAAGGAAGCCCAAGCAGGAAGTTAAGAATGTTATCAAGGAAATGCTACCAAGTGGTGCAGCACCGAGATACTGTGATCATGGTTAAGAAAGGGTTGCCAAAAAGGGGTTAACAATGAGTACGATCCTACATCTGAAAAGTGATGAGATAATCCAAATAGAGGCCATAGTCTCTGGGGGATGTTTTGGACCATTGTTTTGTCGATATACAGTAGGGAAACTTCTGTGCTCTGATCAGTGTTGGGGTAACGCTTTACAGTAGTCAGACTACTTTTTTAGTAAAAGTAACCTAACGCGTTACCTTCACAATTCAAGTAATTAGTTACTAGTTACATTTATAATGAGAAAATTTGTTACATTTACATTATATTATTTTACCTGTTCTGTTTTAGAACACAAGTTAATCATTTATTATCCATTGTTGTTTTTTAATTCATATTTAATTAGTGACCAAAATTGGGGTTTTCTATATTTTATATTTTCGCCGTTTATTCCAATAAACACTTTAAAAACTTGCATAAAGTCACAGAAAACTTTTTTACACGCATGAGGTGTGCAAGGATTCAAGTAACATTCACACAGAACGTGTATTTGTGCCAATTAACACGCGTTCAAAATGCCTATAATTCTGTCACCCAAAAGATCTAAACTGTACCCTAGACTCTGGTGTTTCTAGTTCAGGCCTGCTCAATGTATTCTCCAAGTGTCTCCATTAATTACAATAGCATTAGTAGGAGTCAAATCCCATTGCATACATCAGTATGTAACTCAAATTATTTATTATCTGTAATTCTTTACTGAGTGAAATTTTGTTATGATATTGGTTTTACATACAAAAACTCACACATTCATCAGAAATAGACTGATTATATTTGTCAATTGGATCATGCCCAGAGACAGTAGTTTCAACAAACCTACTAAATTTAGGCAGGCACGGTGGCCTAGTGGATAGCACTGTGGCCTCACAGCAAGAAGGTTCTGGATTCGAACCCCGGTCATCCCGGACCTTTCTGTGTGGAGTTTGCATGTTCTCCCCCGTGTCTGCGTGGGTGCTCCGGTTTCCCCCACCATCAAAAAACATGCAGGTTAGGTTCTCCAGTCAGTGCCCCTGACGAAGGCACTGGCTTAAATCTGGAGTTGGTCCCCGGGCGCTGTATATGGCTGCCCGCTGCTCCCTTGAGGGATGGGTTAAATGCAGAGAATGAATTTCGCTACATGTATTTGTATGTGACAAATAAAGTACCTTTAAATGGAAGGGGAATAATTTTATCGCAACTACATTTTTTTAACTAATGGGGTTTTCTCTTGCTCCCATCCCCACCATCCCCACTGCTTATCCCCCCACACCCATCTTTTTATCAACTGATATTTCCAAGCTCATTCTTTCCCCTAACTACACTTTATTAACTTTCGGTGCAAGAGAAAAAGATGTTAAAAAAAGATGACTAGCTTGGTTAAGCCTCCGCCCTTGTATATCTTATCAGTCTGGGTGTTGCTGGGTTAGTAAATATGGTTGCCTTGCCTTCTAGAGCTCTAGTAGCTGCTTGTAGGGTCTTTGGTGCTTGTGCGCTCAATCAAGGTAGAAAGACAAGGAGTGTATTCCTTTCAGCGCGTAAGGATTTCTGCATACACTTCCATGTTAGCAGTCTGATAAGAAGCACAATGACATCGGATATGTCTCTGCATTGACTCTACCAAGTCCACTGTGACGAAGCTGGATCTGAAACAAGTTTTGGATATCACGAAATTGAGAAAAGAAAGTTTGTAAAAGAAAAATGTATTCTTTAGTCAGTCTCAACAGTGTTATGCATGTATAGAAGTCTACTCCGTAATCCATGGAAAATATAGCTGTGCTGCCTTATTACTGCATATGTCCATATCTGACTTACAAATGGAACTTTTCCCTATATTTTGCAGTCTAATTATGACAATAGTGCATTATGGGAATGGTCTGCCATTAGAGAAGTAACCATGATCTGAAAATGATAGAACACATTATAATTAATGGAAACCATGCGTTTATTTCCCATTGACTACATGACAGTAATAAAGTAAAATGTTTTTGGCTGACTGACATACAGAGTCTCCAGTATAAAGTAAAATTGCTGACCAGACAGTGGGATGTTTCCAGCCAGCCAGGCCAAGGGGGTTGTGGCTTCTATATGTGTGGGAGTGCAGAGATGATTTTGCTGACTGTGCCTAACCAGGGTCTATGAAATATCAGGCTTGGCTAATCCTCCCTTACTCTCCTCTTCTTTATTTCAAGTTCAAAGGAAGGCAACCATGACAGTGAGCCATAAGCCCTGACCGCCCTCTTGTCCAGAGATCCAGTCTACCTTATACCCTAGGTTAAAATTAATGTAGTACACTACTGAACATAGAAAATAGTATTTTGGACACAACCAAATGCTCTCCTCTCCCTAATGTCAGACTTTGATTTTCTCTGTGCCTGTCATGTGATTGTAAAGTCGGGCTGAGTAATAAATGTTTGGTTTGCGTTTAACTTTTTCTTTTCTTTTTTTACAAATAGAAACACAAACAAAAAGTGAAAAATGTATAGACATGCAAAACCATTTCAATTTTCTTTTGAGTGAAGAAAGTGTACAATCTGTAATTATATGAGGCACTGTCTGGAATTGATTAATCCCCAGAGCAGATCAAAACAATTCTCCAAATCTAAAAGTATTTTAGTGCCCAGCGTTTTATATCATTTTGCATTACAATACAATGAGACCAAGTTCATATATTTAAATTGACTATATAAAGCAAAGATACATATTTTCTTGATTTTGGATATATTCTAAAGCACCTGCCAAACTTGTTCAAATATGCCAAGGTGTATTTTTCCATGCACATATAAATAGCTATTTCCTTCTATACAAACATCTATACTGTAGGTAATCCAAGATTACCTTGTACTCAAAATTATGCAAAGATACATGCAGATGCAATTTGTGGGATTTGAAATACTCCCAACCACCAGAGAAAAAGCTTCTGGGAATGTCCTAAATTATTCAGAAACATCCGTAGTATCCAAGCAAACACATTTCAACAACACAACCTCCTCTAGTAACACGTGAAAAGTGGCCAGGCAGAAATCCAGTATAAACCAGCGCCAATTCTGGCAGATATGGGGATAACCACCCACCACTTCAAAGGCAGTGTTTTGTTTTTGCCAAACGTGGCCTCTGGCATTGCGGCCAAAAAACTCACCACATCTGTCAAGAGCACAGTGCTCTAGCAGGTTTGATCTTTTCCCAGGTGTAATCTGGCAAACATCTGTTTCAGATGTGAAATTGCTGTCAAATGTGAATGAAGCACAGCCCAAAAGCCGTCTGTTGCGTCAAAGTGATGGGAATGTTGAGTCTTTTTAGTGATCTGGATCGCTTGGATCTGTTCACTTAAAAGAGCCAGTTCATTTGTCTCTCAAAATGGCTCTTCGTTCAGTTTTTTTTAAAATCTCCCTTTATTGCAAATCATGATTATGCACATTTTCTAATCAGCCAAAATGATCTAATGGCTACAATATCATGTACTACTGTAGATGTATTAAAGCTGTGGACAGTTATACTTTAAATTGTTAATTTATCTTTCACGGAAAATGTGGCACTTTAATACTGGCAGGTTTCATGCATTAAAAGAATAAGTGCTATATCGTGTTAACAATGCAATAACTCTTCATTGTGTTGAAACATTTTTAATATTGAAATAACAGTAGAACAGATCACAATAGAATACAATAACAAAACGTTTTACACGCAATAACTAATAATGTAAAATGGTTAAAGGAAAATATTTAGTGATAATAATCATGCTGTCTAATCAGCATCTTGATATGTGTCACGTATTAGTGTGTGTTTGGAGAGAGGATATCCAGGCAGGTATGTAGATGATTTGTCTTGTTTAATGAATAGCTCATCTGTCCGTCAGCGTAACGATCCATAATGTAGTGAAGCCAGACAGACACAGGATTGCACAACTTAATTAGATATATACACACACTCTAACGCAGCGTGGATGCGGTTAATATATGTAATTAGTACGCCTGATCAACTATACATTCACAAAGACCTACGTACGACCCATAACATGGGGAAGGCACACCGTGGTAGATATCTGCAGTCTGTAACGAACCATACCTACAAATAGCACAGGAAAGTACAACTCACTTTACAGGAACCTCCATTATCAAGCATCGCAATAGTGACATTATAATAATGATTCACGCCACTCTCTACTCCACTGAGTACTAAATAGGGTTGAAAGGAGACCAGCTGAAAGCGATTACTAATTAGTCCGGTCTCTCAATCAACCTGAATCATGCAACAGTGGAGCAGGGGGTGGCGCACACTTAACCATAACATAAATCCCCAGTATATACAACAACATAGTCAACAGTACCTATGTGTACTGGCCATATCGAAATAAAGGGTATTATGCCACGAATCCTGAATCCAGTCTCTAGGATTCGTGACAATATGCACAACTGTGAGGTGGATGGATTATCTCTGCAGAGGAAAAGTGCTCAATAACACAGACTTAGATTTATGAACGATATTTTAGAGAAATAGGCCATTTGTGTGCATAGTAAAATTGTTAGATCTTTGAGTTCTGCTCGTGATAAATGGGGTAAAAACAAAAGTGTTGTGTTTATATTTTTGTTCAGTGTATGTCCTATGACACAATACTTATTAATTACTATTAAATTGTTAATACACCAAGGAATTACCATTGAATAATTTGTATATTAGTATACTGTACCTTTCTGCGCTAACTTCAACAGTGACTTCTTCAAATGGTTGCTAAACCTGGCATGCACCTTACAAAATCCCATTCTTTTGGGGTCAGAGGATCAAGTGATTAATTCATTAAGGCCAGGGTGGAAATTACAGCATCTTTAGATTCAATAAATCGCTTCAAAATGTAGTAGCTTGAATTCCACCTCGTTGGGCAATCTTGCTTTGGCCTCAGCTCTGGTATCCCCATTTGGCATTGTGTGCCTTCAGTTTATCTGCAGCTGCTGTGCTTCTGTGGAAAAACTCTACCATTGCCTTCACTTTGTCCACAGTTGGTTAATTTTCTGCCAGAGCATCTTTAACTACCAGGTTAATGGTATGTGCCAGACATGGATTGAGTGCCCATGGAATGTTTCGTATTGCAGCGGCTATGTTGCTTGCATTGTCAATGACACAACTCACCACTTTCTCCATGACCGTCCATTCTGTTGCAATTCTGACTGGTTCCTCTGCTAGGTTATCAGCAATGTGCCGGTCATTGAATTCAAAACAATCAAGCAGGCAGGACGACATCTTGTAGTCCTCTATAAAATTACATGTTACAGACATGAAACTACGTGTTGTTCTAGAAGTCCAGCAGTCTGTAGTGAGGCAAACTGCTGATGCCTTTTCAACTCTTATCTTTATTGCTGCCTGTAATTTCTCAAACAGTTGAGGAACTAATGTGTTCAATAAGGTTTTCCTGCTTGGAAGAACATAAGCTGGATTTAGAACATGTCTGTAGTTTCTGAATCCCTTTACCTCAACAATGATAAATGGTTGGAAATCTCTGGCAACCATTTTAGCCAATTCTTCATCTATCAACTTCTTCTTTGATGAAGTAATGGCCTTTGGTATGTACTGGCCTATGGAGGTCTGGGTGGCAGTTTTTTTATTTTGCAGCACTGGATTTGCAGCACTAGATCTAGTTGCAGATGTTGTAGCAGTGGTCCCTGACTCCGAGGTGGTAGAGTAATAATTAGCCACAAGTAACACACTAACAGCAACTTTCAGCTGAGGCAACAGGACTTTTGAATAGTTCATTTTTACATGCCTGTGGAGATTGTTGGTGGAGCCAGAAGGAATTGATATTGTTGCTTTGCAAATACTGCACACTGCATTTTCATTGTTTTTTGTAAAAAACTTCCAAACATGAGATCTTGTTAAAAACTGTATAAAAATACCATATTCACAGATTGTGTATATCACAAGATGGTAATACGAATTAACAATAAAAAAAATGTTTTACAAGTTTTAGAGTTAAAAACATATTAAAGTTTTTATGTATATTTATGAATATCCTATCGTTTTCTATCATTGGCCAATTATAACATTGGTCAAGGGTTACGTATTCCTTAATGGGTTCATTGTTCACGATTCAGGCTATTACCTTGGAATTATATTTTGGTTTAACATGTTTTTAACAGTAGCGCACATTTTGTACAACCAGATTATTTTAATAATTGTGGTTTCCTGCAATTGCCTTTTGTAAAAATCTTCTCTTAACACAACTTGCCTCAAAAATATTTAAGAGCCAAATGAAGGGCTCTTTTTCGTTCATGAATCGACTCCCATCGTTCACCAAAACGAGCTGTCAAAAAGAGCCATTCGTTTGCAAATGACCATCACTATTTGAACCGATACCAGTACTAATATAGGTACCTGGAATTCGATATCGGTACCCAACGGTATACTTAAGCGATGTGGCTGAAGGTGGCAACAAATAAAATATACATAAGTTTATAGGTTAAAAGCTTATTACTAAAATGTATTACATTTATGCTTGATGTTGGCTAGTTAGCTAAGCTAATACACAGCCGAATACTGGTATAATGATGAACATTAAATAACATGAGTCATCAACAATGTCCTAAACTGTGTGAAAAATACACTAGTAAAATACTATATGCTAATGATGCTATAAAGTAATAAATAAGCCCACTTATCTCCAACAACAATTTATCCAACTAGGTATTAAATTACTGAACATGACATTACTTTAACATGTTGAAGCTGCCTCCCCTAAAGTTTCGTCCCTGGATGGCTGGCTCAAAGTCATCGAAGCTACCATTGATACCAGCACTAATGTTAACTGCAGCTGTTGCGGACAACTTTGCTTTCAATTTGTCGAATACCTTACAGGCTTCAGCTTTAAGGAATATTTGATTTGACCAGGTGTTTCCTTAGGTTTGACGTGTTATCATGCTAGCTTTACATATCACGTTGCAAGTATTACAACGAGTGTTGTCTGTGTCAATTTTAGAAAAGCCACACTTCTGACCGCTTTCGGCTTGGCATCTTCACACATCAGCCTTTCCGCTGCATTCTTTGACAACAATTATTTCTTGCAATTGAGTGAGCATTATTTTTTTGAAAAAAAATCTGCATTCGTGTTGCTAGCATAATATAGTGTTGCTGAAAGAACGTAATCAGCGCCACGGTAACATGAACGTAGTTGAAAGGCTGTGTCAACAATTGACAAGCTGCAGTGGTGAGGTAATCTCGCTAGAGATGCGCTCTCAGGTACCGAAATTTGGCACAATTGATTTTACATGAACCAATACTCGGTAATACCGACGACATTCGGTCGGTACTGGTAAAAGTACAGGGTTTGGTACCCAACCCTAACCACTACCATGAGTTTTTACTTTAGAGGCAAGCGAGGAAGGCAGAGAGAAGGCACCTATATTTCTTCTGGCTTGCCAGGGACAACCCCCCCATCCTGTGGATTGTTTTTATTTTTGTATCACACATGTCTGCTTGCCTAAAACAGAAGCTGTTGACTCATTGCCCATCCCCCACTACTAACCATCAGGTAGTGTAGAGGCAATTGCATGACACACAAAGACAGGTTAGGGGTGCTTCAATATTGTAGTATTCAAGCTTAGAGTATTGTCAGGAGCACAGTACATTTTGAAAAAAAAGCCCATTACTTCTATTACGATGTTAAATTTAAAAAAGTGTATATTTACTGAAAAGGAAAGTTATAAAACTCAATTGTAATGTTTATTTGAATGCAATTTTCTAGATGTAAAACAGAATAAAAGATGACACAGGAGAACTTGGCTTCCCTTCACAGCAATTCTCTCAGTTATACTTGTGTGGGTTTTAGACCAAGCAAAGCAACTATGTACATCTCCCTGCCTTCCACTGGCCAACAGAAATACCAATGCATTTTAACAACATAACCTTATTAGGCTGACATTCTCAGTAAAAGGACAGTTCTATATCAAAATAAAACCATAAATAAACAAAAACGTGACATTAAATTTTATGTGGGTTATATATGCAAAGAACCCAACAGAAGCAATTCCTCAGAACAATTGCCATGGCAGGATGCTTCAACTGTTAAGTATTCACAGCGCTTCACTTTTTCCACATTTTATTGTAACACCCTTATTCTGAAATGGTTTAAATTAATTATTTCCCTCAAAATTCTACAATCAATACCCCATACAGACAATGTGAAAGAAGTGTGTTTGAAATCTTTGCAAATATATTAAAAATAAAAACTGAAAAAAGCACATGTAAGAATTCACAGCCTTTGCCATGGCACTCATAAATGAGTGCTGTGAATACTATCCAGATGCACTTTACTGTATATTGTTTCCTGCTCTCCCTGCTCCACACTTTTGCTCTTATACAGTCTCGATTTGTGCTATTTCACTCTCCCTCACCTCAGCAGGGCAGTCTGGAAAGTCAGCTGCATCAAAAGTCCCACCATATTTGTAGCAACTTAACATTGGCAACCTGTCGACACACTGGCTACATGCCCGTACAGTTACCTCACATGAATCATGAGCTCTCCATATATATTGTGGCTGCTGCAACCGTACATCTCCGAATTTCTCCCAAATTACGTTCTCAGGAAACTATTTTGAAAACCTGAATTATGTTATATGCCAACATATTTAGGGTTTTTTACGTTTGAACTGCACATTTCGTTATTAGGCTATATTTGTACTTCAATTACGTTGCTCCGGTACATTTCGTTTAGCGGATTTATGCGAGAACATTCCAGACATTCCATACATTCCATAGCATTCAAAATTATATTGCAACATTCACAGTTAAGGTTAGGTAAGAGGATACTAACGGTTAAGGTTAGGCATGAGGTTACTAACGGTTAAGGTTAGGCATTAGGTTACTAACTGTTAAGGTTAGATATGACGTTACTGAGGTTAAGGTTAGGATTAGGTTTAGGGTCAACATTGCAAAAAACGACAATCGTCTGTCTGCATGACGCTTGCAATGTAGAACAAAACACACACAAAGTGCCGGTCTGGATTTGAACTCGCGAACATTGGCATGCAAGTCGCGGATTTATACGCCCATCCACCATCCCCGACCTCCACCCTATCAAAAAATACGCTATTTACATGCTACGTCATGATATGTTCATATTTAACGTTATTCAAGTGTTTAATTTAGTTCCCTACAAACGTAATTGACTCTCTTGTAAGTTCATATTTGACATATTTCGGTTTTACAAAATAGTTCCCTCAGAACATATTTCATGTGATTTAGGGCTGTATACAATATGTACCCCAGTGTCACATAAAAGCACATGGTCCTTGATCATCGACATTTTGCTAAAGCAACTCTCAGCTAAGTCTTAACAGAACCCCAGAGATAAACCTTTTAGTCTAAACCTTGCTCCGAAAGTCATAGTGTAGCTGTCCATCTCAATGTTGCTTAGTTTACCCAGCGATACATTAGTGGCTTCATCCTAGTTACCTAAAACCGCTTACCCACAAATGTATCATCATTAGGGAACTTGAACAATTTTTGTGGAGAGGGGCTTACCGATTTGATCTTTCCTCCCAATAGGTCATATCTAATTTCCCCTGACCCTGCCTTGTCAGCAACTCCTCAGCAGGTATGGGAGATAAGGGTGCTCACATGCTTCCTCCAGAAGCATGTAGACCACGATACCAATGTGATTGAACGAAGTTGGCCAATCTGCACATGATAATATCTTGGAAAGCAATGTTGCAAGGTATGGTAGTCGGAAATCAAGTAGGGCTGTACCTATTTTGTGCACCCAGCGTTGGGGCTCCGCGCATAGTGGCAAATGCTATGATCAGGATCGAACGCTGGCCAGCATAATGTAGCTGTGCTGCTAGGCAATACATGTTGTGCTCTGTGCGTGATCTTGCGTGATCTCGCAGGATCGCGGTAGCAGCAGAGAGTAGCAGCCATCAGGCAAGTGTTATTTAATTATACTTCTGGTGTACTTACAAACTTTTCAAAGCCTCGTTCTATAAGTACAGAACCTATTTGTACTACTGTAGAAGTTTGGTAACATTCCGGGCATTATTAATGGGGTTATTTACGAGATCCACCCTTGGTTCCATTAGCGCCTGCACTAAGCCATTTGGCTGATAGCGCTAACTCGACCAATGTTATAACAACGGAAAAAAGCTTATGTGGGGGTTGTTTGGCTTGAGGTCAAGGTGCAAAAGACCCTAGGGTTAAATTACTATGAACCATTACTTTAAGGTAAATTCAACAGATATGTCATAGTGGCTCATTTGTCAGCCCTGTGAAGTATCTAGAGTTTAGTACTGTTTAATTTTGCATCCAGTTTAAGAAGTGCAATGTTAATGTCCTCTGCAATTGCAGAATATTTGTTTTTAAGTGAAAACAAACATGTCTACCATAGTTAGCTGTCCATGTTGTTCCTCGTGCATAAACCAAGCTGCATGACACAGAGGAGGACTCACTTAAAGACATCTTGTGGTTTGTGTGCTGTTTGCTAGAGATATTACAAAAAAATACGTATTGGAAAATAACTAGGTAAATGTGGGAGTTTGAGCTAAATTTAAGGGATCTACCATCCAGGGTGACTAGATGACAGCTCTTTAAATTGAAGAAACAAGCAACTGTTAACCTCACTGCCATCTTTCCTTCATGCCCGCTCTCAATTCACTCCCACACTGTTGATCTAGACACAGTTGACTTGTCCTGTTGTGGACCCAACTACCATAGTAACATAGAGGACATGTGGAACTATTTATCTGGTATGGAGGCATCCAATGGGGAAGGCTGATTAGAGAACACAGCTGGCTTTAGGAGCCAAGCCACTGCAGTTTGAGCAACCAGAAACTAATCTTCAAAAACTGTCACTCTGAGAGAACCCCAAAGTACAAAGAAAAGTTTTCAGTATTTTAATTTCACAACCATCTAAGTTTGCTCTCCGAAAACCAGCGGGAACTGAAGATGGCTGCAGTACAGGCCTAGGAGAGCATCACCGGGGAAGATACCCAGCGTCTGGGGAAGTCAGTGCATCGCAGACTCTCAGCAGTCATTTTGTGCAAAGGATATTCGATATATTCATCAAATATGAACAATTGCTACTTTGTTCCACATTATGTTGAACTGTCCAAAGTTTTTTGGTGCCCTAAAATGGGGGGACTATCTAGGCCTACAAAATTTTCTATGATTTCCAAACAGTTCATCTAATATGAATGTAACCTCAAATTAAAGATGACAGTCTGCACTTCAACCTCATAGTCAAACTATATCCTACTAAACCCATAAAGAAAAGAAATAATAAAAAAATAGTCACTGTCAAATGACTTATGGAGCTCACTGTATGTCATAGTATTTCATACTTCATGTAGATATTAGATTTTTCAGAAAATTCTCTCTTTACTATATTTAAGATTTTCTGTAACCCAGACAGTGGAATGGTGTGCTGTCCATACTTGTTCATGAAGCTAATCTTTAGCCTTTGGCTCGGAGAATGCTTACATACATTTAGACTTGACATTTAAGTTATTACTTCTTAAAACCTTAGGAAACATCTTGTGGCCTATCCTGGCATGTTATGAAACAATGTCTGAAAGGACTTACCTTCATGTCTCAATATTTTTCATAATGATAGTTACTTTGCTACAGTATGTCCCGTTCAAAGGAAATTAGATTAAACAGAACTTTACATGTCAGTTCAAGTTTTAAAATGTCTAAACTTGTCAATTGCTACAAAGACAAGATTTCAAAACATCAGGTTTTGATCATGTTTGTGTGCAGAGGTTTCATAAGTAGTGCAAATGGCACCCTATTCATTTTATAGTGTACTACTTTTGATAAGGACTCATTGAGTTAAAGTTAAATGTAAGGAAATTTGAAGGGAATAGGGTGGCTTTTAGGACAAATCCCAAGTCTAACATTGTCACTCTTTCTTACCAAAGTCTTGATTAGCGTCATCCTAAAGTACAGTGCGTCTTGAATATGTGATCCTGGCATGCAGCTGAAGGAAAACCAATGGTTTATTTCTCCACATTTGAATATGTTCAATAGAATTTGAGGTATTAACCTTATTTTGTACGTCTTTTGTTGAGGCTAACCTGGTGTGTCCTGAGGTAATGGCTTGTGGAAGTAATGCAAAATAAAAATACAAAACTAATGTCTGTTTTTTTTCTTACTACCGTGGTTTGTTAAGCAATTTATTGTGCATGTCGTGAAAGGAGTCCCTGGTGAAGTCTAACTGTGTTGGATTTAGTTGGGTGGACCAATTCTGCATGAAGATCTGTCAGATTTCCTATGTACACTAAATATAATGGTATACTGTTGCTCTGTTCAATTTTGGGATTTCAGGTGATCTGAATCAGTGGTTGATGTAATCTTTGACCATGTGGCCAATCAAAAACAATAATAATAATTATTACAACTTGGAATTATATAGTGCCTTTCATGGTACCCAAGGTCACTTAACAAATGGGAGGGGGGTTAGGGGTCAAAGGACTTAGTGAAATTAAATGTTTTGAGGTGCTTTTGAACATGAGCAGGGATGGGGCAAAGCGGACATGGAGTAGTAGACTGTTCCAGAGTGTGGAAACATTGGCAGAGAAAGCCCTGTCCCTAAAACTCCACAACCTGGTGCGGGGGTGGCCAGCATGTCCTTGTCAGAGGACTACAGGGAACGTGACTGAGTGTAGGGGTGGAGGAGATCTGTGAGGTAATTTGGTGAGAGTCCATGGAAAGATTTTTATGTGAGCAGGAGGATCTTGTAGATGATGCGTGATTTGACTGGCAAGCAGTGGAGCTGTTGGAGGATGGGCGTGATATGCTCACAGGACGTTGTGTGGGTTAGAACCATGGCAGCCGTGTTCTGGACATACTGGAGTCTGCTAAGGGCCTTGGTGGGCAGTCCAGACAGGACACCATTGCAGTAATCCAGACGGGAAGTGATGAAGGCATAATGAATGTCTAAATTACTGAATGTGTGAGTGAAGGCCGGAGTCATGAGATGTTTCTGAGGTGGTAGAAGGCGGACTTGGTGATGAAAACAAGGAATTTGTAGCTGTCTCACCTACTCTTTTTATTCATATTATAAGTCTTACAAACAGGTACTTTATCTGCTATTCTTCGTGATGGCTTGCATACAGCTGTCCATGGTTCTGAATCCATTACATTTTTGTGCTCAGTTTGCAATGTTGTGTTTATTGAGTAAGGCTAGAAAAAAATGTATGGTATAATTGTGCAACAGTTTGCATTGACCAGTGTTACAGAATTCTATCCAATGTTTATAACACTTGTACCATTAGGACGCTTTAGCCTGTTAAATCTTCATTTTATAAAGCATTTTGGCCAGCAGATTATCATAAAATTCTACATTTAACAACTAAAAGATCGATAATTTGATGTTGTTTAAACAATGGCACAGATATTATATCTCAGACCAACAGGCATTGAAAACTATTTTGAAGAACACCCTGCCCTACAGTCATTTCTAATGATCTACTTTGTTAGTTTCCACACAGCTTAGTACTCAATAGTGTGTGGCACATGCATTCAATTTCCTAACCAAAGTTTCCAACTGCTTACAACTTTGATTGCAATGTGCAATTTAAAGACCAAAAAAACATAATGGCTTTGAGGTTAAACCAGGCTGCGTAATAGACTGGAGGGCAAGACTAATCGTTTAGCTTCAAAGGGGCAGGGTCCTCTCTTTGTTTATAGCTCAGTCCTAAATGGCACCCTAGCCAGGATGCACTTTGGGACGCAGGCATTTTATCTGCATTAACCTACAGTCCTGCTGGCCCAGGTCTGGGGAACACATGGCCTTATGGGTAATACTGTAGGTAATGAGGAACATGTGGAAATAACCAAACACATGGAACAGGCCTTCACTTCATGCATTAGTGATGATTCAGCTGAAGTCTTCTTGGATGACCTACAGGATAAATATACGATGTACTGCTCTGTTGTACTTGAATATTGTCTAGAAAACTGTAATTACGTGGGATGTGGTGACTGCTGTGAATTTACCCCAAGGCAAAATATTCAAACAGAGCATGTGACTGTGTGTCTATCTTTTGATTTGTCTGTGTGTATTTTGACACTAAAGCATATTCACTGCTACATCTCTTCTGTCTAAACGGTGTCCGTCTCCTTCCTGTCTCTAGCTCACTGTGTGCACCTTGTATTTCTCTATATATCTGTAGGACAGTGCTGATCATCAAGTTTCATTGTGTGTGTTGTCTGTCTCTATCTCTTAACATGGTCTCTGTTTTTCTCTATGTCTGCAGGACAGTGCTGATCATCAAGTTTCATTGTGTGTGTTGTCTGTCTCTGTCTCTTAACATGGTCTCTGTTTTTCTCTATGTCTGCAGGACAGTGCTGATCATCAAGTTTCATTGTGTGTGTTGTCTGTCTCTGTCTCTTAACATGGTCTCTGTTTTTCTCTATGTCTGCAGGACAGTGCTGATCATCAAGTTTCATTGTGTGTGTTGTCTGTCTCTGTCTCTTAACATGGTCTCTGTGTTTGTTTATGTCTGCAGTATGGTGCTGATCATCACGTGTCAGTGTGTGTGTTGTCTGTCTCTATCTCTTAACATGGTCTCTTTGTTTCTCTATGTCTGCAGGACGGTGCTGTATGAATGCTGTCCAGGTTATATGAAGCTGGAAGGAAATAAAGGATGCCCTGCAGGTATGTAGCTACAGTGTGCCTAATGGTATAGAGCAGAGGTGCTGTACTCAGGAGACTGCTAGTATTCTATTCTACCCGGTAGGTAAGTGCATTCACCTGGTGTCTCCAGATCGTGAGGCCTGAACTTGAATCCCACTGTAATCAGATAGAGCAGGGTTCATCAACATCCAGCCCGCTGGCCAAAATCGGCCAAATTGGCAAGTGATGTATTCTTTTTTTACTTCATTAAACTTGTGGTCATTTATTTTTAATACATTTTCATTGTTTAATGAAAAAACATTGAAATGACCATGAATTCAGCTTAAAGATGTAATAAGTATTCCCATGGATAAAATAACAGATTTGCTAATGTCTGAAAATAATAATGGTATGAAATGCTTGTTATTTTTCAAATACATTTTAAATACATTCTCTTTAGGCTTAGTTGTCGTTCATTTTCAGTATAGAGACGTGCCCAAGGCTGAATGTTTTTGCCTACAGTATACACTGAGTTACACCTAGGCTAGC
>JACXGM010009264.1:0-13174 GCA_016801145.1 Umbra pygmaea
GCGGGCATCTCTCTTAGAGATAGGGTGAGAAGCTCAGTCATCCGTGAGGATCTCAAAGTAGAGCCGCTGCTCCTTTGCGTCGAAAGGAGCCAGTTGAGGTGGTTTGGGCATCTGGTAAGGATGCCCCCTGGGCGCCTCCCTAGGGAGGTGTTTCAGGCACGTCCAGCTGGGAGGAGGCCTCGGGGAAGACCCAGGACTACGTGGCGAGATTATATCTCCAACCTGGCCTGGGAACGCCTCGGGATCCCCCAGTCGGAGCTGGTTAATGTTGCTCGGGAAAAGGACGTTTGGGGTCCCCTGCTGGAGCTGCTGCCCCCGCGACCCGATCTCGGATAAGCGGATAAGGATGGATGGATGGATGGATAATTAAAGACTTCATTATTAGGACACTGAAATAATAGCTGTGTCACGGCTTGTATGGGATTGAAGGAAGGGAGACGACACGAGAAGGAATACTCTTGATATTTAATGAGTTAGCAATGTCGGTTCTTCCTGTTTAGCTACGGCGGACAGATATTGGAGTTGCACAACACAATAATATAAATATACAGATACTCAAGCTCTAACGCGGCGTGGACGCAATTAATATATATATACAATCGTACACTTACTCAACAATACATTGGATGCTTTACTTACGACTCAGATAAGTGGAGAAGGCACAAATAGTAATAACAATCCCTAGTCCGTAAAAACATAGCCACAGAAAGCTCTCACCGTAACCCGGGGATAAAAACCCACAATGAATCGCACCGCCCTCTGGACCCATCAGTTTTTAAAGCCACAGAGTACTGATTAACACAGCTGAATAGAAAAGGTAATCATCATACAATCACTCAACTAGGTTCATAGTATCAAAAGCTAAAGTCCAGAGGGAGGTGCCAACTTGCCATATACTTAAATTAAACAATAACAACAGTACCTTGTACTGGCGCCATTAAGAAAATGCAAACATACAATCATAACATTACAAATGCCTGTCTAAGTGAGTTCATCTAAATGTGTCCATTCCAGCCCACCCCGGGCTGGGTGTAACAAGCTGCTGAAAAAGTGGTCTTTGTCATTGTATATGAGAATAATGAATTATAAATCAATCATGTCCATCAGTGATAGACATCTGCAAAATTTGTATTGTCACCTTAATGAATGAAGGTTCGTTATATGACTGGAGTTCAAACTCAAAGTAGACAGCCCCAAACCTTAAACCCTCTGTCCTTGACTTTTCACATCGTTACCTGTGGACTTGCCCAAGCAAGTGAGAGTGGTAACTATGGTAACTGGAGTTACTTGAAATCTCTCTGGAGTTTGCTAACTAACCTCGAGGTATCAGGAAAATTAAGTTCTAATCTGACAAAAAATGTATATAGTGTATCACTCATTTCTACATGAACTGTCATATTCTGAATATACTATACATTACCCTTTGTAATTTCCAGCAAATACAATATAATTCAGTTTCTAACTGAGCAGTGCTGGCTTTGTGCTTTATGCTACCACTGTTTATGGTTCATGCTAGACACTCAGGGCCCTATCTTACACCCAGCGCAATTTGCACCCGACACAAACGGGACTTTTCCCTCCACAGATGCGCGTTGGTAAATTAGGGAATGAACTTGCACTCCCGGGGGCGATTCAGTGAAAAAAAGAGGTGTGTTCTGGCACAAAGGTTCCCTGGTACTATTTTGCAGTTCTCAAAAACAATTCTACCACTGACAAGGAAAAACCTGGTTAAAAGTCAGTGCCGTGTTTTTCAGATGCAATTTTAAGGGCACATACTTGACAATAATGTTGCGTGTGCACACTTTGCTCCTCTCCCCATCTACACAGACGCAGCAGTTCCTATTATTGCAACCCATACATAATTACAAGGAAAAATATTACCACATGAGAGAAATCATTGTGGTGTCCGAAGATGTGAAAAAATAGGCATACATCTAGTGTACACATTTACCCAAATTATTCGGAATAAATTATTCGCACTGATATACATAAACCACAAGGGAACCCATTCAATCAACATACAAGTCATTTGCGATGCTAATTGTAAAATCACCCATGTCTTTGCGAATTACCCTGGCTCAAGCCGCGACTCATTAATGCTGGAAAACTCTACCATTCCTGCCATCTTTGAGGGGAATCCCCCTTTGGATGGGTGGCTGTGAAGGGAACAATGGCTATCGTTGGAGATCAATGGCATACCGTTAAAGACATGGCTGATGACACCATTTATGATGCCAGCAACAGAGCGTGAAATGCTGTTTAATCGAAACAACACACAAACAAGCAGTGTAGTTTAATTGAACGAACATTCGGCACACTGAAAATTCCCTTCAGGTGTTTGGATAGGACAGGAGGCACTTCACAGTACTCAAAAAATCACAGTATTCTTTGTGGCTTGTTGTGTTTTACACGACATTTCCATGAATCATGGATGTGTTGATGACATAAATGAGGAAATATTAGAGGACTTAAGGAGACGTGATGTTGAAACGCATAACCCGTTGGCACTTAACCCAAATGCCCCAGCAGCAGAATGGGAGAGGAGAGCTTATTTGACAGAAGAGTGAGGTAAGCAAAGTAATCTCGGTCTAATGTTAGACTACATTGCAAAAATATCACCATGCTTTCATAACCTTGTGATTCAGTGAGAGTGAGTCCAAAACATCAGAAAGTTTGTCTTTGTTACATTTCTTGAAAAAAAGAAAAATCAATAGCAATCCACTATTATAATAGTAATCTGCCATGGAACAAGCACGCCTGCTTTTAAAGGGAATGCGAGTTGATTGACTCTGATTGGTTTATTACACGTTATGCCCAAACCAAACCTATGACTAACGTAGCTACTTCAGACATACCCATTTTAGATTTGCGTCGGGCGCAAGTGTCTTTTATCCCACCGGCATAATAGCAACAGCGCCCAAGACCCACCCACAACTTCACTTGCGTTTCGTGTTTGATACTTGCGTTTCAGATTGTTAAATTAGGGCCCTCAGTGTTGGTTTTCTTTTGTTATAAGTAGTGATAGCTAATGACAGTGATGTAAACGGCATGTCTGTTTGAAACCTCAAACACTCAGCATTATCAGAATTATTAGATTTAGGTTCTCAAAAACAAAAAATCTAATTCAGTTTTAAAGGTACAATATGTACCTTTAAACAATAAAAAAATATGTACTTTGCATTAAAAAAGCAAACATCACTATAATACATATTTCTTAGTTGTGTACTTACATTATCCTAAATATTTCTACCAACTTTCAAATCCAGAGAAATTTGTAATATAATTCAAAGACACAGGATGTTTAATTTTGTCTTCCGTCAATGGCGTCATATAACCTTTGACTGCGCTATTTGCTCTAAGTTCCAGCGAACTGCCAAACCTAACGTGAATAAAGTTATAATATTTTTAACAATAAATTACTTTGTCAGTGAACATTTTTTCTGCCGGAGATGCTAGATTGGAATGTTGTCATTGACAACGATAATAAAACCCATGATCCCACGCTACTTCCCGACATCATCCAAGTACATGTTTTGCTATTGTTTTGATTGGGAGACCCCTGGCAGCCAAAAAGTACATATTGTACGTTTAACTATAGATTTGAAGAAACATAGCTGAACTGGAATTGAAAATAAACGTGACAGTGCATATCAGTGGGATAACAGGGCTAAGCCCTGCCTATCTTTAAGAGTAAAGGTGAGAAAATTATTGGTAATTTTTTTTTTAACTAGACCAGCAAAAACACCAAATATAATTTTTTACAGCCCAAATTCAGTAGTGTCACCGTCCATAAAACTTTGTGTTATGTGAGTGACAGGTGTCATGGCCCCCCCTTGATTTGCTGCTGGTTTAGGCTGAAAACCAATCACAGCGGATGTTTCATTCAGCCCACAGGTCACTGGCTTAACCAATCACAGCGGATGTACAGCCCGCACGGAGTGGAGAGAGCGATCAAGTGTGGAAATGGTGGACATTAGCATGAAGAAAGAGGTGGATTATTTGCTTTCTCATCCATTTTCTTCATTGTCTTTTGAGGAAAAATTGGTAGATTTATTTGAGAGACAGAATAACAACAAAAGAAATCCAAAAAAATTCATTTCAAAAAAGGTTTTAAAGGATTTGATCGTTTACTCTGTAGTCCTGTAACATGTATTTTGTTTTTATTTTTATTCCCCTGTGTAATTAATGTGTAATTCCTGTGTAACTTTGTGTCATCTTGCACCTCCTTCTTTATCTTGGCCAGGTTACCATTTTAAATGAGAGACTCAATGTGCCCACCTGGTTAAATAAAGGTTAAATAAAATGTAAAAAATTGCATTACAATGAGTGAAATAAGTATTTGATCCCCTCTCAATCAGCAAGATTTCTGGCTCCCAGGTGACTCTTATACAGGTAACGAGCTGAGATAATGTCATCTTGTTACCTGTATATATAAGATTAGAATACAGGTAGGTGGTAAAACCTGCCTGACGCACCTCCACCGGTGCTTTAGAGATTAAGGTGTACTCAGGTGTACATTGGAGACCACTATGGAGGGCATTTATGGGTCATCATCTGGGGAACACCAGTCACGGATGTTTCCTTAAATCTTAAATCTCATGGTGGCGGAGCAATGGTGGGGATTTCTCTCTGCCACCCCCTGCTTATTCCCTAGGTGGTGACTGGACCCCAACTCTGCCTTCCTCCTCAGCCACAGCCGGTGTATAAAAGACACCTGTTCACAGAAACAAGCAATCAATCAGTTTCCAAACTCTCCACCATGGCCAAGACCAAAGAGCTGTCCAAAGATGTCAGGGACAAGATAGCAGACCTACACAAGGCTGGAATGGGCTACAAAACCATCGCCAAGCAGCTTGGTGAGGAGGCGTCAACAGTTGGTGCGATTATTTCAGCCCAAAATCGCATTGAATTCCATTCTGGGGGAACCATTTTGTAAAACTGAAATATGTGAACGTATGAGAGGGTCAATTACGTTTATAGGGAACTAAATTTAAAAACCGAGTTACATGAAATCATGAAGATAATGACGTAGTATGTAAATAGCATAGTTTTTGGTAGGGTAGCATAGTTTTTGGTAGTTGAACGCTATGTAATATATGGAATGCGTGGAATGTTCTCACATGAAAACCGGCGAAATGAAACATGCAGGTGCAACGTAACAGAAGAACAAATATAGCCTAATAACAAAACGTGCAGCTGAAACGTAAAAACACCCTAAATATGTTGGCATACAACGTAATTCATGTTTTCAAAATAGTTTCCTGAGAACGTAATTTGGGAGAACTTCTAAAATATACGGTAGGATAATTCGCAAATGGATAAAACACAAAATAACTTTCAAACTCCCTCGGTCTGGGGCTCCATGCAATGATCACGAGAATGGTGAGGAATCAGCCCAGAACTACACGGGGGGATCTTGTCAATGATCTCAAGGCAGCTGGGACCATAGTCACAAAGAAAACAACTGGTAACACACTACGCCATGAAGGACTGAAATCCTGCAGCACCTGCAAGGTCCCCCTGCTCAAGAAAGCACAAATACAGGCCCATCGGAAGTTTGCCAATGAACATCTGAATGATAAGAAGGAGAACTGGGTGAAAGAATTGTGATCAAATGAGACCAAAATCAAGTTCTTTGGCATCAACTCAACTAGCCGTGTTTGGAGGAGGAGGAATGCTGCCTATGACCACAAGAACACCATCCCCACCGTCAAACATACAGGTGGAAACATTATGCTTTGGGGGAGTTTTTCTGCTAAGGGGACAGGACAACATCACCGCATCAAACGGCCAATGGGTGAGAACCTCCTTCCCTCAGCCAGGGCATTGAAAATGGGTCTTGGATGGGTATTTCAGCATGACAATTACCCAACACACACGGCCAAGTCAACAAAAGAGTGGCCCAAGAAAAAGCACATTAAGTCCCTTGAGTGGCCTTGGCAGACTCCAGACCTTAATCCCATAGACAATCTTTGGAGGGAGCTGAAGGTTCGAGATGCAGAACGTCAGCCTCGAAACCTTGATGACTTGGAGAGGATCTGCAAAGAGGAGTGGGACAAAATCCCTCCTGAGATGTGTGCAAACCTGGTGGCCAACTACAAGAAACGTCTGACCTCTGTGATTGCCAACAAGGGTTTTGCCACAAAATCATGTTTTGCACATGGGTCAAATACTTATTTCACTCATTGTAATGCAAATCAATTAGTAACTTTTTATGAATGCATTTTTCTGGATTGTTTTGTTGTTATTCTGTCTCTTGCTGTTCAAATAAACCTACCATTAAAATTATAACCAAAAATTATAGATAATTTCTTTATCAGTGGGAAAACAGCAGGGGATAAAATAATAATTTTCCTCACTGTACAGTTTTGTTGTTGTAACTTGGTATCTCAAATGTGGCGCAGATTACTCAGTGGTTAGGGAGTCAGACTGGTAGTTGAAAGTTTTCCGGTTTGATTCCCAACTGTGCCATATGTTGTTATGTCCTTGGGCAAGGCACTTTACCCTCAGTTGCTCTGCCACCCAATATCACCACCAGCCATCGCTTCATAATTTGTTTACCTGTACTCTGGTTAGTTTAGCTTTCAACCATTATATTTGAAGTGTAGATTTACATTTCCAATTATAAAAATTGATAGTTTTACATTTCACTTTGTTTTATGCAATTGTTTTTTCTAGTTTGAATGTAGTATTTTACATTTTTTCAATGTTTGTTTATCATAACAGCCTTGGCTTCGGCCAACCTTGATGTGTCCTCTACATTCTCATCAATAACGCAAACTAGGGAAAAGTTATTTCCCTGTGTATACAACTAATCTTTCCTTTTATAGTATTTTAATGAAACAGTAGTTTGTTCTAAGCCTCTAATTCATTCCATTTGTTATGTTTGGACAACTCATTAACATTA
The DNA here is from genome assembly GCA_016801145.1 of Umbra pygmaea. Classification (NCBI taxonomy): domain Eukaryota; kingdom Metazoa; phylum Chordata; class Actinopteri; order Esociformes; family Umbridae; genus Umbra; species Umbra pygmaea. The sequence continues at coordinate 6,908 of JACXGM010009264.1, forward strand.
TCATCTATAATCATTAGAGAAGGAGATTTTTAGCTTCTCTTTCCCTGGAGATGCAGTGGCAACAACGCAATTCTTTCTCTTCAGTTTGCATTAAAACAAATGTGAACCTGCTGATGCAGTAGATTAATGTGCTCACTCAATGACTGGTATAAGGCTAAGCAGAGCTGCAGTCCAGCTACACATTTAGAACATGTTTCTCCCACTCTAACTCTCTCACTCTTACACGATGGCAATAACAAGTTTTAACGTTATTCATCATTGCGCTTTATGGAGAGATGATTGATCATTTGTTCCATCCACTTGTGTAAAAAGCAACAAGAACGCTTGTAGAATGTGTGTCCTTGCATTAAATTCAATGCGATGATGACAGAGAGAATGTATCATAATATACAGTACAATGGGCAATACTGTGAACATCCTTGAAGAGACACCCTCAGCATGCATGTTTCTCAATTCCGACAAGCCCAAGGTAGCTAGGTCTGCTCTGGGAAGATTATCATATTAACATAAGGCAAGAATAGGGCTAGACAGTGATCTCTGGATTTGCTTGACATCACTGCTTGTGTTGTTGTATTTGCGGTTGACAATAATATCAGCAGTGGCATCCGCTTTCGCGATCCTCAAATCCTACATGTCTTAACTATTGCAGTGTTGCTATGATTTGTATGTTTTTTTATCCTAAGAAAGGCCTACTCTAGCCTGGGACCAAATCTGTTTGTTGTTTTTTTGTCCCAGGGTAGGCCTGATTCTGGATATGTTTGTGTTCATCCAGTAGAAGGCTGATCTAGCCTGGTTCCAGATCAGCTTGTGTTGTTTCATTAAAAGGAAGGCCTAATATAGTGTGGTATCTCTTTCTGTTTCTGTTGTTTTCATTCTGAAAAAGACGATGTTAGCCTTTGTGTTGTTTTTTAATTGCAGGATGCCTAATTTAGCCTGGACTCTAATCTCTTTGTGTTATTTTTTAATTGCATGATGCCTAATTTAGCCTGGACTCTAATCTCTTTGTGTTATTTTTTAATTGCATAATGCCTAATTTAGCCTGGACTCTAATCTCTTTGTGTTATTTTCATCTTTATGGAGGTCTGGTCCCAGATCACGGTTTTGTAATTAGTCGTGGGAGTGTTGGTGTAGAGCAGAGGTGTCCAAACCCTTCCATGGAGGGCCTAGTGTATGCTGGTTTTTGGTCTTTCCCTTCAATTAGAGCATAATTAGGACCTAGATTGCCAGGTGAGGGGAGATGCTAACCAATTAGTGAGCTACTCCATCAGGCTTGTACAAGGTAAAAGCAAAAACCTGCATACACTAGGCCCTCCATGGAAGGGTTTGGACACCCCTGGTGTAGAGAGAGGGAGAACCAGCCAGGTAGATGTTTGGTGAAAAGGATGAATGGTTTTATTCGCGAGTCCAGGAAACATACACACGCACGACTCGTAACAGAATGAAAACCCAAACACATATAAACAGAACTACCACATTCATCAATGAGTCCAGACTCAGTTGATGGTAATGCCTGACCACACTGGGCTGGACGTTACAGGTTTTCTTGTATCGCTAACTCTTATTACGGTATGTTACTCTAAGTGTCTATTTTTTATCATAGTGCTTTTAAAATATTCAGAACAGCAATATTATGCCATTTAGCTTTTCTGGTTCAAGTCATGATACATTTATATGATAATGTTAGTAGTTATACAATAACTTGATTATTTTTGTCAGCCATGTTTTTCCCTTCAGACCTTTCACCTCAGATGTTATTAATTTCCTATCAAATATGGAATGTTTCTGTGTTAGTAATTAAAAACTGCCGGCACTGTAAAGGAAACGTTCCAGCAAGTTTTTCTGACACTGATATATTCAACATAGATCATCTTCACTTATTTTGACTTGCTAATTAATCAGCATTATTTATTCAGGGAAGAAAAAAACAAACTTTTCTAATTAGTGAATTGCTTTCTCTATAACGGCCCACTCAGCAAGAGTGTGGAGGAACTTTTAATTGGAGTTGGGCAGATAAATGAAGCAGTTGTGTTTCAGATTTGACCAATTTGTGTTAATGTATGTGAATTCACTGAGGACAACAGTGGGGATCCCATGGCTAATGGGATGATTATATCAGGAAGTAACATTTAAATGAACACATTTCATTTTGACCTGGTATTTGTTAAAGGAACAGTTCAGCGAACAGCTCACCCTGTATTCAGTATGGGCAGCCCAAGAAAACTGTTCAGGGTTTTACCTTCATCACACTACATCCATATAATGCAAATTTAACATTTGTGGGACAAATAATGGTACAGATTTTATATTTATATTTACTCTCCATCAAATTGTCATTTTCAAAACCTTTTGAGGACCACAAATTGCAAAGTACCATTTCAGGTAGCCTTTTTGTTAGAATGTTTGACCCAAAAAGAAATTGATATAAAGTAAAAATAGATATAGAAATATGTCCTTCTGTCCCAAAGCAAGACCTTATTACTCTAGGTCAGCATAGTTAAATGTAAAATAAAAATATACAGACTTTCAAAGATAATGTATAAGGAACATGTCAAAACTGTGCAGCAGTAGCTGGTCAACTGGTGACAATCTGATACAGAATTTAGGCTCAAATCTATGTCATGGTGGTGAACTGGCTATGTTGCTACACCATATCCCAGTGAAACCCTGTGAGGAACAATCACTACAGAGACTCACGCATATGCATAATGGACACCTGGATGTCTGCTGAATAAACTGTGGATCTGCTCTCAACTCTATTCCATTTAATAGTGAAGCTAACGACAGAGTCTGCAATGGTAAAACATAGGAGCATGTTTGGACAATGTATTTTGGTGGTAAGTGTAAAATCTCTGTTATAAAGATTGGATTGATAAAGATTTAGATCGGCGTTGCTCTGAAATCTAACGCAGAAAATAAACATCAAGCCTAAATTTAAGAAGGTAAATTGTGGACAAACAGCTGTGGAGAAAGAAACCTACTGCTACATTATGGACTAAGCACAAGGTAATCACAATTAACTTCAAAGTCATGACATGATCCATCACCTATAACACTCGCCCAGATCCCATTTAAAGCCAAACATATTGCCATACATTCAGGAAGGGAAATGAATGCAATGTAATGACACATCCTTCACTTAGTTCATTATGCCGCATTACCTCAATATTAGGCTCTTCTAAAAGGGTGATTTGGTTAGTCAAGCTCACAGTGTTTTGGGTCTGTTAGCTCTTGAGAACGAAAAGAGGTGGAGCTCCACACTCTGAGGAGAGAGGGCACGCTCCACAAATGGTGCCCTATTTTAGGAAGTGCACTAATTTGAGACTATGACACATGGGGCTTTGGTCAAATTGAGTGTTCTAGATAGGACGTAGTGTGGCATTTGGGACAATAGAAGAGTTCCCACAGCTCTTTAGTCTGTAAATTGCCTGTAATTTACCTTCCCTCCATTAGAGGAATGTGACAAAATCTACACGTTAAGCCATGGTCTAACATTAAGTACATGCTAAATAAATGAGCCACTCTCTCACTTTAGTTCAAGGCCACGTGTACATGTGTTCTGATACCTTAGTCGAAGCCTGTTTATTACTGGCGACGATGTGTTTCGTTACAAATGTAAGGATGTTTCCTGTTTCCAAACTACATTTTCAACCAGCACAGTCCATAAATTGTCCTAATCAATTTCGATCCATGATCGCTCCACCTTTTTTAAATGTGTTCTCGCCATTGAAGGATTACTTGCTTGTCACTCCTGAAAAAAAAGCTGCATTTGAAAATTAGCAGAAAGGGTGTCTACAAATCACATTCAGACATCTTTAGCTAATTATCAACCTTAAAAATGTCAATGTCTCTCAGTCATGGCTTGGACCCGAAGACACATTCTTTCTCCTCAGCTTGATTACACTACAATTGATACCCAGGTAATTGATTATGCCTTTGTGAATAATGTTGTCAATTTGCCCCCTAAATCCTATTTCTGTGGCCATCTGGGCCAACCTAAACTACTCCCTTGAGACCCAGTAGTAATAGATGGTAATTACTCAGAAGTCATTTACTTTTAGAAGTGTTTAGTGCTTATCTGTTTTACAATTAAAATGGAAACAAGCTGCTTCACAATCCTATTCTAAAATAGTGTGTATTTTCGTACAAGAATCCAATCGCAGTTACCGATTACACATACAGACAAAATTGCACCATGAATGAAAGTGGCTGCAATACAGTTTAAACAATACATTTCCTTTAATACAAAAGGGAATCTGATCATTTATGTGCAGGGTAACTTCAAAGAATGCAACTGCCGTTAAACATGTAGGGGTGAAACTTATTTCACTGTAGGGGACACTGCACCCCGCTCCGTCTTACAGGTCTGTATTGTAGCTTAGCTGCAGGCTGCTACTTTGCTGACACATTTAAAAAACTTCCCCTCAAGCATTTGCATAAGGACATTATGAATGCTAATTCCAGCCTCAGCCTCTGAGATTTAAAGGGGAACAGTTTCAACGAGAGTCATTTTCCTGGATTTGTGTCAGGTTTTATCGTACATGAGCTTACAAATGTAATTGCATTTCTTAGTCGTATGAAAAATAAAATCGGTAATATTAATTCAGTGGCAGATTCCCATAAACTATATAGAACTAAACTATACCACGATTTGATCCAGTCATTTAACTTCTTTGTGTAACAGTGAAGGGTTCAGCGAGACATACTGCAGGGAGTAAGGTTTACCTCACAGTAAACCAGGACAGTAATGGAGAAAGAGGCTTGAGGTAAACTCTGCTTTGAGCACCACCTTTTACCTGGTTTACGACAGTCAACCCCACTGATATACAGCTCAGGGTTAAAGACTGTAAAAGACACAGATGATGGGCAGTCAGGTTTTCCAGACTGAGGCCTAGTGTGCCCTGACTGCTAACACACACTTTTCTTCACCAGGCTATTCAAGGACACACTGAACTGCGTGCCAAACAATACCCTTAGCAGTGCACTACGGTTGGCCAATGGCCATTTGGAATGCAACCCAACCAGGCTACATTGTTTATTAGGGAAGGAGACATACCTTTATTAAATTAACATGAATTCGGAAAGGAGAAATTAGAACAGAATAAGAGGAGCATGGAGGAAAGGAGGATAGGAGGAGAGGAGAGAGAGGAAAGAGGAGGAGGAGAGGGGTCATGTAGAACTGAACAGAGACTCTTTCATGACACTGTGACATGTTCAGATCCACTCCAGTGAACTGTGCCTCGTACAACACCACCAAACAAGGAAATGAGCCACAAACAGTGTTTTCCTGACCCCTTAGCCACCCATACATACCCCCCACCTCCACCACTTGAGCCAGTAGTGTGCTCACACCAACACTCACACACATGCACTCTCACACATGCACTCAGACACATGCACTCTCACACATGCACTCACACACATGCAATCTCACAAAAACACAAACAACAGATAAACAGCTTAGACAGCATTATAAGATAAACAATTTAAAAAAAATCTATTCTTACTTTCTTTTTTATGTCGCTATGTAATATATTGTAGTATATATTTCTGAACTCCAAAATGTTTTAAAAGGAACATGACAAAAATTACATTTTCAAATACTGACTATACAAGGCTTAGCAATATGCTTGTTTCATTGGATGGCTAAAGGGGTATAATAGCAACACGGTGGCTGTTTATCTATCTGTTCATCTTGGTTAGTACTTTGATCTGACATGGCTCCAGAGAAAGGGGGTGACGTGTCCTCCACTGGGTCTCCGTTCTAAATGAGAGGCATTGCCCCTATTAGATGGAGGTTAATAGTCATTTGGTGGAGAAAGAAGAAAAAAATACAACACACTCATTGGTATGTCTGGTGACGAAGAGAGACAGAAGAAGAAAACCCACCAATCAGACTTCGGCTTTATTGTCTAGCATGGTTCTGCACTAGGGCTCACTTTTCCACATGGTGTGGCTGCAAAAAAATACTACTAATAATAATAAAAAAATGAACTAGCTAAACATTTTAATTTTACTGTGTTAAAAGATTTAATGTTCATTTGTCTGGTAGCCTGCAGGCAGGAATCAATGACATTTGAAATAATTGTTGTTACAGGAGTATTCTCCTGAGGGGGAAACAGGGCCACGAAAACTGTAGAGAAGATTTGAGTAAATTACTGTGTCAGCTTCTATTTATTTGCAACAGGATTGCTAGAGGCACTGCTCCCGGCCTGAGTCCCCAATGGCACGCTGTCACCTTTCAACACACTACCTTAGACCAGAGCCTAC
>JACXGM010009264.1:13274-27828 GCA_016801145.1 Umbra pygmaea
AGAGAGAGAGAGAGAGAGAGAGAGAGAGAGAGAGAGAGAGAGAGAGAGAGAGAGAGAGAGAGAGAGAGAGAGAGAGAGAGAGAGAGAGAGAGAGAGAGAGATCTCTCTGTAGCTCTACTGGAGAAGTTAGCGTGTAATGCAGCAAGTTATCAGTAAACTGTTCCCAGTGGAGGGCTGGCGCATTGTCAGCAGACGCATGTGAGGAAGAACCAGTTATAGCGTCACAAATCCTTTTCTCTCACAGGGATAGGCCATATATAGGTTGTCATAGGTACGACTGTACATCCACGCACAGGTGTAAAATATCAATATCAAGCCTGCATTCAGAGATTTCTGCAGTTATGTAAGGGAAACAGTAAAGGATGTTTAATGTTCAGGTAGCTTGGTTTGATACAGTTGATAGGTTTTAATGCTGTAGAGATGTAGCATGAAATTAAAGGATGAAATATCAGAAGACGACATAAACTCAAACAGTAGTCAAATGGTAAACAGCCTGAAAATGACACATTTAGCTTGGGGACTCTTTTGGGTACATTTGGAGTTACTTAAGGTTACAGGAAGGATAGTTTTGAGGCACAGATGAGGTTGAAATGGTTTTGCAGTTTTGCAGCTGTTAGCATCTTTAGAGAGGAGTGCAGACATTGCTTGGAGTTCTGTATCTTACCGTTTCTGGGCCCAAAACCAAAGGCTTCTGACCAATTACAAAAGATTGAAGTTCTGGTTTAACTGAGATAAATAGTAAATGTACATTGTTCTTAATAAGTGTAACCTTAGATATGCGTTTCTGTTTATAACAAGTATGAAGTATCTCTAATAAGCGACCGTGAAGCATAAACACAATATAACAACCCCTCCTGGGAGTTACTGATTAAAATGCTAATTCCATGAACATGGTGGAAATACACAATTAATTCTAAATTAAATCACATAAAACTGCTTAAAGGCCCAGCGCAGTCAAAAAAAATAATAGATTTTCCTGCTTTCTTGATGTAAGCAGCGCTGAAATAACATTGAAATTGAGAAGATTATGATTCCATTTTTGTAAAAGATAAAAAAAGATAATATGAAACTTTTTACAATTTTCTGATTTAAATGTATTCAACCAATGAGTATTCTTATGCGTAAGGTTAGGACCATCATTTAGAACAGTTAGGGCTGTTAATATATCGATACGTGTTTACTTACTTCCACAGCATAAGAAAAAGATTCCAGCTTAAACAAATGCTTAGAAAAAATATATATTAAAAGATATGAACAAAATATGAAATAAAATGCTGAAAAAGAATCATGACTGATATCATAACAGAAAGCATAATATACAATATGTGTATATTCCTTAAATACACCCACAGTGATTTGAGACAAAAAAATGATAATTTATGTAAAAATGAAATGAGAAAGACTGCATGGAGACTTAATAATATCTTAGTATCATTTATATATAAGCTAACAGCTAATCCTTTTTCATACTACTTCAAGAAATGTATATCATCTTTAATACACTGGAATTAACATCAAAGTATATTATCATAAAAAATATTAAAATAACAGAAATAAAATGATATGTAAAACGTAATATTCCATTTAGAGAAAATCGTTTTTTTTTCACTTATAACCACTCAAATATTAGTATTAAATAGGGATTAAAAAACCAACTGCCTCCTCTGGATGAGTATGCTATGCTAACTGCTCACCAGCCTAAGAAGTGACTTTTTAATCCAGGTCTTAGAGACAGAGGGGAGCAAAGGATCAGACAATGAACAGGAAGTCAGAATGGAGAGAGAGCAGAGTCTGAATTAATTAGATGGTACAAGGGTCCAGCAGCACCGAGGAAGACGGAGGACAAGAAGGAAGAGGGGATGAGAAGAAAAGAGGTGGGGGGGTTGAAGTGAAACTGTTTGGTAGGGTCTGCCAAACAAATGGCGCAGGTCCCTGCGGGAAAGAGATTATGACGGGTTCTGTGTCTGTCAAACGTGTGAGGACAATACGGGAGGGGGGGGGGGTTCAGGGCGGTGCAGGCCCGAAGCGTTGCTGCTGCCTCAGAGGGCCGAGAGTGCCCGGCGACAACGCTCTTCTCTCCGCGGCAACCCGGGCTCAGCCAAAGAATGTCTGTAATCCGCAGGCTGACTGAGGTGATCCCGTGGCTTTCCCCGGCAATACAGCAGGCTCCCCCATTGTCGGCAAGCCTCAAAGAAGTAAGGGAGGAAGATAAGAGGAGGGAGGGATGAGGGGGAGGTGGCGGCCGTGTCCCTTTCTCAGCCTACCCTTATGAAAGCCCACCCCACCCTTGCTATTGTCCCAAAATTACAATTGCACTTTTCTTGATCTTTTGTGCGGCCATGTTGACAGTGGTTATTGACTAAGCAGTTGGACATGGAAAGGATGTCCCCCCCCTTTCTGCTCTGCTCCAGGCCACCGTGGACATGAGAGGAAGAGGCCCTTGGTTTACATGTAGCATTAGACTTAAATGGAAGTTTGAGGAGGGCTTATCCCAACACAAAAAGGAAGAGTTAGCGAGCAAGGGGTGGAGGCCGTGGCTGCTACGGAGACAGAGGGGCGACACAATGGCCCCAAGAAATGACCAAGAGGAGAGAAAGTAGAGAGAAAAAAATAATAATAGAACGCACTCTCTGACTTTTCAGTCGGTCTCCAACTCTGTCTTCCTATCCGCCAACAGATGCTGAAACAGATGGTGGCGAATTAACAGAAAATGGGCAAAGAAGAAATGAGACAGTATATTAGTGGTCCGGGGAGGGTGGACGTTATGAGATAAAGATTAAAGTGACAGTGCAGTTGGGGAAAGACTTTAAATGCCAGTTCAAGCAGGGGTTAGAGGAGGCGTACGCTGCGATGATGGAAACATACGGCGACTAACGCTTAGGTTGGGTGTTGAGGGAACCAGGCTGGACCAACGCAGGGTGGTCGGGGAGACTTGAGAACCGCAGCCAATCAGGAAGGCCCTGGGTGGTCGTCTGGGCTGTGACTGATAATCAGGTGAGTGAGGAGGTCTGCCAAACGTGTGCCGTCTCGTCAGGTCTGACAGTGGCCACAGTAATTAGCAAGACAGCGCAATGTGATCTGGGTCCGGTCTGGATCAGATAGAACCAGTACCAAGTGTTCTGATTATGCAGATGTTTTACCTGAGCTCCTCAGAGGGCAAAGTGTCGACAGAATTTTACAGCTTTTAAAACAGATTAACTGAAATATCAGAGTGAGGCCGGATATGTCTTTGATTGCGTTGCTGAAATAGCTACAGAATTCAAATTCTCAAGTAATCTGTGGCAAGTAATCTGTAATCAGTCTTAATACACTTTATTCTTATTTATTAGTTGTATATTATTATGAATGGTATTACACCATTTAATCACAAACTGTTCTTAGACATGAATATATCATATATTATTATTTTTTAAATCAGTAACACTTTTAGAGTTTAATCAGTATTGGGTTTGTTCTGCCACTTACGGTTAATTTTACAAGTACAGGAGCTATATATTTATTTCAGGCAACCAATTCGTATAACATTCCTTATAAACGGCTGGAGAAGACATTAGACAATACAACACCATTACAATGAGAAATCTTTGATTTATATATACTGTACATGAGAGAGGACACACGTTTGCGAGATGGACAGAAACAGAGATCGCAAAAGAGTGGACTGGGACAGTGGCCCAAATGGCACACTATTCTCTATGCAGCTCAGTACATTTTCACAGGAACTATACGGGCTTTGGTCAAAAAGTAGTGCACTAGAAATGGAATAGAGTGTGATTTGGGAGGCCTGCTGGGTTAAGACTACATAACACAACATTAGAAGCAGTAATTCTGCCTGCTGCCTATTAGATTGATATGACCCAGGCTAGAGGGAAAGCATGTGCTTTATCTTCTGACATGAAAACAGCATCTCAAGTGTTTCACAATTCCAGAGGGGAAAGAAGTGGAATTGCTGTTTTTACATTTCTGTATCATTCTCCTGCCCATAAGGAATATGGATAACAAATGGAATATTCAGCCCTCCATTGTCTGATTTATTTCTTTTATTATCTAGCAAATATCACCCTCCTTCCATCCTCACCCAGGCCCTCTCGTTCTCTCTCGTTCTCTCTCTCGCTAGGGGCTCTGACAGCTTATCACAGCTATGCAGCATAAACAGGTCAGGAAGCGTCTGAGCGTTCCAATATGTTATACTTTAAGGTTTTCAGCATGCAGAATTCCTAAATAGAAATTGAAAAACAAGAAACAGAAAAGGAAGGAAAATCCTTGAGGGCCAACGGCCTACCTCAGAGAGAGGCTTCAGAAATGATACATTTGCACACTGACTGTTTTAAAAAAAGGAGTTGGACAAAATCGTATTAATTTCGTAAAGCAACCAGAGACCCTGATATGCATTGTTCCAATCTCTTACCCTGTAAGTAAAATTGAGATGGGACAGATTTTTGAGTGACAGACATTTTCTTTTTCTGGGTTTGGTCAGGGTTTTGTTTTGGGAGTATATTTTCCCTAGTTCTTCCTGTAGATATTCATGTTCAATCCTAGGGTTTTGTTTTGGGAGTAGCAGCTTTATATTTTCCCTAGTTCTTCCTGTAGATATTCATGTTCAATCCTAGGGTTTTGTTTTGGGAGTAGCAGCTTTATATTTTCCCTAGTTCTTCCTGTAGATATTCATGTTCAATCCTAGGGTTTTGTTTTGGGAGTAGCAGCTTTATATTTTCCCTAGATCTTCCTGTAGATATTCATGTTCAATCCTAGCGTTTTGAGAAAAGCCATATGAAGCTCTTTAAAAACAGACTATGGGTTATGAGGCCATAGTGCTAACTGGTGAGTTATATTAGCCTGAATCAGCCATAGCGCTTAGTGCTGCTAACTGGGAGGTGAAATTAGCTTGAAACAGACATAGCCTCTAGTGCTGCTAACCGTACAATAGGCCCCATCATCACCTCATTGTTATTGACCATAAATGGACGTCCCACCAGGGTAATATACTGCAACAGATTTAGACCTATCAGGATGAAATGTGCAGAATGGGGTATAAAACTAAAACATTGCAATGATAACAGTGTGACATCATGGGTGAGGTGTCCAATGTACAATGAAATAGTATTTGATATATAATTAGCATAAAATATCTAGAGAAGTGTACACAGTGACATTTTTTTCAACAATGCGTTTTTCTGCCAGAACAACTTCAAATATTTCATTCCTTCAGCTTTTTTTAACTGTGCGTCCGGAGAAGATGTAACAAAACTTACTATGTATTTCACAAATGACAGCTATAGTGAATCTTCTCTATAGAAACATGGGTCAAAGTCATACTCACAGCTCAGCGTTCTACGCTGACCTCTGACATGGGGTATTATCTATGGGTAATGTCCAGGTCAAGGGTCATATAACCTTCTTTCAGAACTGTCTTTCAAATATACAGCCAGGCTACTCATTCAATCCTGCACAGCACCTCAGTGCAGTAGCCAATGTTGAGTAAAATGCTTGGAAGCTAATCAAAAAACAATTGGTACTTTTTAGAACATATACAGTAACTCTTTTATAGATAACACTGAATATAATTCCTTAAACACATCCCACTGCTTATGATAACACTACACATATATTAATACTCTTATTTTAATTAGACGAATGACAAAAGAATAAAACAAGAATGAACATTTTAAATGTACCTTTTCGTTGTTAAAATGTTTTTTATTTCCCTATTGTCTTTCATGTGGTGATGAATGAATCATGGTCCATCACCCTAATATGTTGTCCTGCGCGCAAGACGACAATACAGAAATATAACACCATGTCCTTGAAAGCCAAATAAAAAAACGTTTCATCGCCGGTGACCAATAACCGAGACAAATTTACGACGTGCTGGCCGGCCTCATCATAACTACAAAGTAGTCAGTAAAATCTAATCGTAAGTTTCCAAGGAAATGAATAGCTGTGACCCTTGACCTTATATGGGGGGGTGTAGGTGTTAGAGCAAACGACCAGCTAATCCAGCACTGTCAATCTCCTCTTTTTCCTGGCTTGCCCCCCCCCCACACCAGATCTACCTCTCTTTTGTTTTTATCACTTCCTCACTCATTTCATCTCTGTATTTCTAACACAACACGGCAGCCAGGGCTAAAGATAGATATACCACCTTGAACCGATCTACAACCACCCTCAGGAGATCCCAGGTCCACGTTTGAAACCTCCTACTGTACAAACCTTACACCTCTACCCCCCATCTCTAATAAAAAGGGGAAATAAAAAAGCAGTAGAGAATATTCAGCAAGCCCAGCTCTCTCACTTTAAATCAAGATAAAAGAGTGAAATGGAAAATAATAGCAGGAACAAACCCCAGGATAGTAGAGGGGCTCTAATGGAAACATATGACTGAAGGCTGAGGTGTTGTCAGCCAGCCGCCTCGCGACTCTCTTTTTTGATAATCTGGCCTGCCATAAAATTAGAATAGCAAATACCTACTGACAAAGATGCATGTTCCCCCTCTACTGCGCCATCATAAAAAACTCCACTGGTGACTACCCCGGACGCCGCCGCGAAACTTCAATTTAAATTTACAGCGCCGCGAAAGGAGAAGTGATATGCACTCAAAAAATTTTAATAACCTATTAAGTTACGACTTCAATTTCATTTTATGAATATTTTCCTTGGGGAGCACCAGCCATCACCGGAGAAAGATAGAAATTTAAAAAAGATAAATAGTGCCATTAATCTAGAGCATTTCTCTTCCATTATCCTTGAAAATGAGGAGTTATTTTTGCTCAGATCCCTCGTAATTAGCTCCTTACACTTGATTCACTAGCCAGAAAATGACCATGTTCAGAAAATTAAAAATTTGTCATTAAGTGGAATTTAACATAATATCATTTATCTTTATATATTCCCCAGCTGACAAGAGGCGGCCTTGGATGTTGATCAGTTTTTTTGTTTCAACGCCTGTGTGCTTTGTGCTTAGAACTGAGAAACAGAAATCCTAAAACGGCCAATCTGGGATTGTCAGAGTCAGTTTTGTATTTTTAAATTAAACACATGTAGCCATTCGTTTTTAAAGAATATAACCTGTACATGTCTGAAGAGATAATTGCTTTAATCCCAGACTTCCCTTGACCAATGAAGCAGGTATCCAGGTGACGATACTCAGGTTCAGTGGGCCTTACAGTTAGTGTGTTTGCTACTAATGCTGTTGTCATTTGAAATATGCAGGCACTTGACAGCACAAAACAAGCTACATTTGCTATTAGAAAGTTTAATGGAAATGTATTTAAACAATATTGTTTACTTTGTTGTTGTACATGCGTAAAAGGAAATACAGTTTACACCTTTGATTATCTTGTTGTCATTTCCGTTTGTCATTTCCTGTTTGTCAAGCTTCATGGTAGATGGGAGTCTAAAAAGTTATGTTGATCCACAAAGTAAAATATTTTACACACAAATAGCATTTGCAACTATTGCAACATACTGTGAGAACTAAACATAGGCTCTAAAAACAATATGATAATAACAATTAAACACATTTCACACGGCAGGAGCAATACTCATAATTGATGAAAATAATAGGTTGCAGTAATTTTGAAATATGCATCTGACATTTCTATAGTGGTTGTGCTGCTACAACTGTGTATATTTTTTGTCATTTGTCAGTTTTACCACACAGCAAATGTAGTCTATGGATGGTCATCATCTCAGAGCACACAAACTGCACTCTGCGGGCTGTCCATTAACGCTTAATTGATCATCAGATGGAATGGGAAAAAGAAATGGAGTTGATAATGATGAGGGAGAGAAGCCATTTTGTATGAGTCCCATTACTGTTTAATAACATTCTTGTTTAGTTATTATTCTCCTGTGACTAAAAGAACGACATGTTAAAGGCCTCATGCTGCACTTTTCTAATGCTGTCTGGTATGTCAGTTAGTATCTTCCAACTGTGCCAAAATACTGGAGTTGTACTAAAATCCGTGATGGTCTAAGCACACAGAGGATCCAGTTATTTAAGGCCTTGGGGTGTCTATAGAATTATGAGTGCTAATGTTGTAAGAAAACGAAAGCTTTCCTACTTTTATAGTCTCGGTTTTCCAACTGTGCTTTCAAACTAGTCTGTGAGTACCAAATAAACATTGTTTAAAGACTTAAAGCCTGACGGCAGAAGGAGTCTCTTAAATGTGACATAGACAATGGGTCCAAAGCGAAGAAAATATTAAAGGTCTTTGTCAAATTTGAGCCGTAACCACGGAAATACATTCTCTTTCAAGTGGCAAGCTAACAGACAAAATTTCTTGATATTTGAAAACACAGCGAAAAGGATGTACATGTGAAATCATTTCCATACAATATGCAGTGCTTTGTTACACATAAAAGTATGACTTAAAATACATCCACTTGATTAAATATGAACCAGCGCTTATCCATCGACATTGTGGAAACAAAACTCATGTCCTCATTGAAATTCCTGGTCAAGTGTCAGAATGTGCACTGTATAGTGTGTAAAATGATTGGCCCATCTAAACTGTTTTTTCTGTTTTATCAAAATATCCTGAAATACATGTTCTACAGCTTTTGGAAACTGGTCAGTCAAGGAGAAAGTAGTTGTGTATGCATTTTGTGAAATTAAACACAAATTCTACAAAAGCACCTTTATAATATTTAGGACTTTAAATGTTGTCCTGTCGACATTGGAATAAAAAATGCAAAACTATATCACTGATAGTTTATCCATGTATTAACACTTTAAAGTGTTTAAAATGTGATTGTTTATTAACTTTGGTGTTATAGTTGGATTTCTGATCTGCGTTACGGCAGCAGAACAAAGCTCAAGGAACATGTCTGTTATATTCTTTAAGAATCCATGGCTATGTATTAAACATTAAACAGTATGTCAAAAACTGCAGATGGCCCCTTTAAATGGTTTAATGGCTTCTGTGAAAGGAAGCAAATCATCCCAAAATAGAAAGATGTTGTACAATAAAGATGAACCAGGAACACACATATTAAGATCAGATTATTCAACAATACAAACTAGCCCAAACCTGCGTCCAATAAGAAGCTGACTTCTATTGTGTGTGTGTGGATATGGTAGTAATATGGACAAATTGGGCTTACATGTATTGGTACAATAGAGCCTTCATTCACATCAAGTGGATAATACAGGCGTTGGCTAGGCTCGTCACCCATGCCTGCTCCCCTAAAGCAAAAGCACATTACTGGTAGATTTAAAACTAATAAACTCATTTCATAATAATATGTGCGGCTAGGCTGGTAATAAATCATTATGGGAGTTCTTGTTCCCTTGATATACTATTGAGGCACTGACCCCAATCAGCGTGTGTGACAAATATTTGGAATTACAGTGGGGATTTGATTAATTTGCCCCGATCCTTATAGATTCTCTGAGTGTGAAGATGATGATGATGCGTATGCAGTACACAACGTGGGCCAGTCCTCTCTACGTTCACTTCTACTGTAGGAAGATGTCTTTCTAGTCACCACCGAGTTTCATATCAAAGCTGTGTTGACTGATAATGCCCTTATGACAACTGCTGGTGTAACGTCAGTAAATGTGATTGAAGTGCCTTCGAAGTGCGTACGAAAACAAAGTAGTTCTATTTCATAGAAGTTGACGTTGGACAGTGAAACCGTACAGTAAGGAGACAACATAGAGCGACAGATATTTCTAAAGTGGTATTTTCTATGTTCACCGTGATAAAACAGTTTCAGAATCCAGACAGATGTTGTTCTTGATTTGGCCTTTAGGCCTATCACACAACTTATCTTCTTTTGGATTGTTGTGTTCTGTAGCTGGTAGAAATAGACAGAGAGAGTGCTTGGTATCTTTTAAAGTGCAGGGTATTAAAGTTGACATTTTAAATAAAGAAGCAGAATGACTGCAAGACTGACGTTCATAGAGATCAACTTCAGAGAGACAAACATGAACTTGGTATTCAATCACTTTTAATAGCAGAGGAAAATCACAAAAGGTGCATCCTGGAAAAACAAGGCAACAAAGTATACCACACACATTTTTCAGCAGCCAACCCCTCCCTCACTGGTTGCCTCTAAACAACACCAAACAGCTTACATGCAACGCACATCGATTCGGTTCCCAGGGGCTCAAACCAATCTCTCTTGTTTTCAGGCTGCGCTCACTGCCTCAACCAGCAACAGCCATCAAACCTATTAATCCATCCACCGACGATGACTATGACTGATTCTACCGCCAAACAATCAATTTGTATCTCTCTCTCTCACTCTCCTTCTTCCTCCTCCATGCTTTTGTGGATGTACAAAATATCATGAAACACTGTCAGTGGTAATAGTTCCACAACAGTGAAATAATGGAGTGATAAGGCAATCAGCGTTTGACCTTGGAGGACAGCTAATTCATCTGTCCATCTATCTTAATTATTTCCTCTTAAATGGGTACAAAAGAGAAGCTGAACTATTCATTCATTCTGCAGCTATGACAATTCAATTTTTTATCCCCCTGGTAACGCCGGAGCTTGTGTGTGTGTGTTGTTTTTTTACCTGATGCAGCAGTTCCTGTGTCTGGCATTCGAGAAGTCTGCCAATGGAGGATCTGTGAGGGGGGTCTAGAATTGGAATCTTGGGATCTAAGGTGGCAGGGAATAAGCATCAACACTGATTCATTTCCACGGGAACGTGTTGCAAAATAATTTATTTCTGGCGCGTGCGACAGTTTTACCCAAGGGTCTATGGAGAAAGTAGAGTTTCAGACCCACGTGAATTTTGTAGGGCACTAGCACTTTCTGTTTTTTAATACACTGTAACACCAGTATTCTAGGGCTAGGGGACCCAGGTTGTGAAAGCAACACAGTCTATCTAATAAGGTCATAGCTTGGCTCAGGAGGAACGGGTAGTAGAGACAGACCAGAGCAAGCTGCCTCTCCGCCCTCATTGTTGCTAACATGTAAGAATGCAAAGCAGGCCCATACGATTGCAGAGCCGAGCAGAAGGTAGGAAGGGCCAATGTGTCTGGTGCTTGGGGAGAAGGGGGGCTGGGTGTGTGTGTGCGTGTGTCCCCGTGTGTGTGGAGGAGACATTTGTCAGGAGACAGTGACAAAAAGGGGGTTAAGGGGGGCTTTGCTCAATGCTATTCACAGACAATTTGTAAGGCCGTCTGCTGAAGCCTGGCCAAAACCTTGTGGAACAGCTGGAGCCCTACAGTGATTGATAAACGAACGAACGCAGGGGCCCGTCCGGGACCCCAAGAACTTCATTCTGATATGAATGAAGACAAAAGCGCGACAACATTCAGTGAGTGTTTAATATCACCGTCATTAAGTGTCGACACTGGACAAGCCCACACTGCCTCAGCTGGGGATACACAATGCCCAGAGTTGGGGTCAAGACCCCTCGTAATTAACATTTTTATGACAAAATACCCCCTTTTGGTAACTGTTTTCTAATTAATTCACATTTCAGGCCGGGTGATTAAAAGAACGTTTAATCTGGATTTGAAGGAGCTATTTGTCTATGGACATGGCGGCTGGCTGTTAAGCTCACCACACCACAGGGAAATACAAGACCTGGGGGGAAAGAATCAAGTAGCCACATTATCTTCTCCTTTAGGGCCACTTATGCTTTTTTATGTTTTGGCTTTTGAGCTAACACAAAGCATTTATGAGCAAATGATAGACAATAACATTGAATATGGATAGATTCAAAACAGATGACAGACAGACTAGATAGATAGATAGATAGATAGATAGATAGATAGATAGATAGATAGATAGATAGATAGATAGATAGATAGATAGATAGATAGATAGATAGATAGATAGATATTTGGATGGATATTTGGATGGATATTTGGATAGATAGACAGAGATAGATACATAGAGAGATATAAATAATCATAGAGAACAAAGGTGTGACAGAGAGAGAGAGAGACATCTCATTGGTTTAATTCAAACTAAATAGGATCATACTGAATCAAAACATTGCCACTAGGACTGCGAAAAGTTTCTGCTTAGTGGCAAAGAAAAAATATTATTATTATTGATAGTAATTAAAAGTAATAATAATAGTAGGAAATGTTTAAAATCTACCATATAGTGTATATCAAATGAAATCAAATTTTGTCCGTTAAAAACATACTAATGCTTATATGCACGGTACTCCTGAACAGTGAAGTACTACGATTGTGCAAAACATTCAAAAACATTACCATCATGAGGCATAGATGCCTACATGAGAGCTTAATTCAGAAAAGCAATATTATTATAATTGTTGTATAGGACACTGTTTGTTATATCAAACCATGAAACATAGTACCGAAACAAATCACAAAATCAGATTATAATAAACACGTTTTAATTATTCTAAACAGGGCATATTCTTCATTTAATCCCAATGAATAAGTACAGGCAGGTTAATCCTTTAAAAGCCATAACCACACTGCTGGATACTGGGGAGTGCTGCTTGTCTATTTGTATCAAATTAAGAAGTAAAAACTTTCATTTTGCAGCAAAGTGGCCTTGTCATGCTAATCATGCTGTAATCTAATTTTAACACATATCGACAGGAGAGTGTGAACGAGTTCCCTGATTCTTGGTCACAAGCTTCTGCAGATTTTGTGACCCATGTGAGTTTAGGTCATACAGACACTCAGTGACCAGTTCAGTCATGGGTGATATTGTCCGTTTACTTACTGGGTTCACTGCCTTTAAAACCTACCACAAACAAGTTTATTAAGAGATAGATCTTTTAACCAGGCATGTTCTCTTTGTATTGTATCATGATATTTGGATACAATGGGTAGAAATGAAAGTAAAGATATTTTTCAAAAATATTGAAGATCTATAAAGAAAATATTTTTCTCTGTAATATAAATTGTGGCCTCTCATTTTGTTTATTTTAAAGTCGAGATATTTTCCCCACCTATTTGAGTGAATATTTTGTCTTGCTCTCTCTGTGTATACGAAGCACATTCATCCTTAGCCTATTTACTGGCTGGCTAGTGCTTAAGACTTGAACAACAAATTGAAAAGTTTTCCATCACTAAGTGAAATGTATCGCTGCGAGTGCAGGTCCAGGGTTAGGGATTGTTCTAGCTATTTTAATTTTAGGAATCCAATTTCAGATATTTCCTTACTGTGACAAAGAAGAACATCCATTCAGTCACGTCATGGCTTAAGCTTCAAATCTCGAACCTGCCAGCATTCCTCGATGAACGAGTGAATATTGATGAACTTGATGAAAACTCCTTTGCAGCTTTTTCTGCCCTATTTTCCTATCACTTCAGAGTACGCAATGGGGGAGGGGTGCCTATGACAGGTGCTTTCCCCATGGGGAGAAGCCCCTCTCTCAATATTCTAAATCCCAGTGTTGTGTATGGAGTTTCAAAAGGAGATATCAATCTTACTTTGACGATGTGGGGGCTTCATTTGTTTGTGAACGATGTGAGGTGCTGGCTAAATGACGATGCCAATTCTTCAAAACCCACTTGCAGTTGACACACCACTGCTTCTGCATTCATTGTTTTGGGCCCAAGTTTGCGGACCCCATGATTGAAATTGTGCCCACTTTTCAAAGTCTTGTACCGCAAAGGAGGAATAGACACTTGCCATTGATATTTGTTAGTCGACTCGACTCAAATTCAATATGACAAAAGACGGTGAAAATCCTATCAAATACTGGCTGAACGACTAGAGTGGTGGTGGAGAAAGCACACCACAAGCATATCGTTTCTTTGCGGATTTTGTTTTATTAAACATACATAAATGCTGGTATAGGTGCATACAATAGACAATAGCAGATATCAAATAACAAATGTAAACATTAATAGAAATTTGTTTATGTAGGTATTTAAATGTATTCATTGCAACTTTCTGATTAATGTTTGACATTACATATTGCAATTCTTCAGTTTTGTTTTCTGTGCTTTGATCAACACTCACAGGCGAACTTTGGCAGGCAAGATTTGAGGTACCTAGTTTTTCTTAGCACACAAACACACACACACACAAACACACACACACACACACACACACACACACACACTAACATACACAAACACACACACCCACACACAAACACACACACACACACACAAACACATGCGCACCCACACACGCTTGAAAATAAACAATACAAATGGTTATATTAATATTTATTCAAATATTTGGACTAATTCTATTTACAAAAAAGTAATTTCAAAATCCTAATTTGTAACACTAGCAATATTTTTGACATCCTTAGAATCCTGGCTTTCCTGGCTATCCTTAGAATCCTAGAATTTCACAGTTTGGGAAATTGTTTGTCCCTAGTTAATATTCTGTATATGGTGATACTCACGTTTCTCTCTCACACACACTAACAAATCTGTAGTGTATAAGTGTCTCAAGCCATCCCCTTTACAGAGTAGTTCCAGTGGAGCAATGGCCTATCACTTCGCTTACAGTGTTGGGGAGAGGCTGCTCTATGCCTGGATTGTTGTGGCTGGTTTACACACACACAAAACTCTTCAGTGATGGCTGGTTTACACACACACACACACACTTCAGTTGTGGCTGGTTTACACACACACACA
>JACXGM010009265.1:0-19682 GCA_016801145.1 Umbra pygmaea
CACACACACACACAAACAGACAGACACACAAACAATCTAGCCTGGGGAGGGCAGTATTACATATGTGTTTAAGAACGGAAAACAGATTCCCCTCGTTATAGTGCTGTTTGCAGGAGGCGTGTTGACTGAAACCATGATGTAATTCAATAAGACTGTCACTAATAATTTCCCACTTGTTTTAATGAGCCTGAGATGAATCCAGGTCTTGTAGCAGGGCCCCATCATTTTCTCTAGGCGGGGGTTTTTCCTGCTCCATTTTACTGCCATATTTCGCTGTTTATAAATATTTATGCACACAACAGCCATCTGATGAAGTCCGTTCTGACGAGGATCTGGACAGCTTTCCAGTTTTCATTTTTAAGATATTATATATTGTAGGTGGAGATGCCAAAAAACTGTATCCACCCTTTTAATAACAATAACAGCTCATTTTCTCACGTAAAATAAATTATAAACAGACCTCACCCCTATAATTTAGCGTGTTCTCATATATACGTAAACGTACCCTCATATGCCATGTCTGGCTGGTACCCTGATGCAGTGAAGTGCATGAATGGGCAGGGACATTTAGAAACAAAGGAGACACCTGTAGCACTCAGTCCTGCTACTGCTCCTCTCCTGGTACTGTATCCATTTCCTTTTGATGTACATTCTGTTATTCGTTTTGGGTCCCGAGGCATGAACGTTTCAAATGTTGTTTTAAGTGGATGGGCTGTCAGGAAAAGTTCCACAGCAATTATTTTGAGTGACCTTGTTTTTTTTGGCCTAACGGATCACACGCCAACCAACCAGATGGAGACAGACAGGTGTACACAGGTTAGTATTTATAGTCGACATCTGTCAAAGTGCACATCTATCAAGTGGCCCGCTGGTGTCAGTGAGAGGTGCTTTCCAATGACTCTGTGCAGGTACTCACTGTCACCCCTGTTCACCTGGTACACACACACACATCTGGCCTTACATGGATGAATGCACCCCTAACAACAGAAATGAGAAACAATCTACCTATCCATTCTGGATCAGGAGAACATTTCAGAAAGCTAAATTCATTATTAGACAGCCTTCTATACAATCAGTCTGTTGTTGGGTTAAAGATTGTTAGTTGAACTATTTAAATGGTTTGCTCCATAAAACCTGCGACATTACCCATTAGCTGCAGTTTGCAGAGCTGCCGTCATAAAAAGGGGAGCATTGTGCCTTCTGGGCTGGAGTGTTACTTATTATGATATTCACCTGTGTCAAATTACTTATTTTGGAGAGAATTGTAAATAACCTTGGGGCAAATCATAAAGGGCAGAGAAATGTTTTGGAGAGCCTGTAAAAATACATGATTAAACTAGATCAACTTTTGATATGTTTTGCCATTCAGTCCAAAACTCTCTCAACAACATTTTGCTACGTACAGAAATGCCAAGAGGGGAAAAATAAAAGAATTGAGTCCTGAATGCCGTTAGTCGGTCTGGGAAAGGTTCATGATGTTTTCTGTACTGGTCTTAAGATGTGTACTGGTCTTAAGATGTGTATTAGTATTATTAGTTAGTCGTGAACAGATCCAATAACGGGGACTGCACTTTATGTGTAAAAAAAGGGGCCAAGACATGATGGGGGAAAGCGAGAGATGTGAAACGCTCATTGTGTTAAAATGTCAACAAATACCTTGTTTTTACTCTGTGCTGGAACAGCAGCTGCGGAGGCCTAAGCCCGGTTTTGCTGGCGAACGTCTGTCCATAGGGAGCATGACAGAATCCAAATGCCAGCTTTGCTCTGCCCCCAACCCTCCAACAACCTCAGAGACCCATTAGGAACGGTAATACACACACACACACACACACACACACTGTCCCTCTCCAACCAGAGTCCCATTAGGAACGGTAATACACACACACACACACACACACACACACACACACACACTGTCCCTCTCCAACCAGTCCCATTAGTGCAGCTACACTCCCGGCCGCCCCGCCCTCAGAAAGCCCACTCGTCCTTGGGCAGCTGAGTGACATGACACAGGATGAAGTCAATCCATTTGCGTTGGCACAGAGGACGGCCGAAGCCAGGCTGCCAAGAGTTATTGGACGCTTCTCACTCTGGTGAGAGGGACAAGAACCAAAAGTTTGAAATCGTGTCGCACTGCAGTGCAGCCTCGTCCAGCACTGCTCTTTTACAGCCTTTTTTGGGAACCCCCGCTCCCCCAACTGGACTTAAACAATATTGTGAAGTTGAAGTGGGTAATGGTACAGAATGTGTGATTCTAAAAGTTGGGAGAGGTTCTTGTTAATATTTCCACCCTTAACTTTAACATGCTTTAAAACCACTTTTGGATTATATGTATACATTATTCATAATTCTAGTCATTATGTGCTGAAGCTGTATTTTTTTGGCCGTATTATCACAGCGGTGTGTGATCTCACACCTAGACTGTTTTGCTGCAGAAAATGTAGCTTCATGGTTTTTCCTCCCTGTGATTTACCCACTGTGGAATCAGAGGTTCCCGGAGATATTTGTCATCCCAGTACCAAAAGGTAACTTGTGGAGCTTTGAGTTTGACAGACATGCCGTCCCTTAGAGGCCAGGGAATAGCAGCGTTGCCCCGTCTCATGTTTGTAGAAGAGGGGCTAGTGGGAACATTGACTCTGGAAAGCGTTGGCTGTGTTTGGACAATTATTCAAAGGCTCAGCCGACCTGATGAACAAACGCTAAACACTTGGGCTTCTCTAGGGAGTCTCTTTTCATTATACCCCTACTAGTCAACCCAGCCGCCTCCCCCCCTCGGGACACTTAGTCCTTCTTTAGCATCTCAGCAAGCACAACATCAAACAACATGAACAGACTCCATCTGCACTTACTCTGCTATGTTGTCTGTTTGACCAATCAGTTAGCGTTCTGAGAGCGACCTTTTATCTGAGAGGCTAGAGAAACGTGGACACTGGCATCAACCAGACAAGGAAGTAATATACAGAGATGGGACTCATTACGATTGAGGAGAGAAAAGAGGACAGAGGTGGATGGCGAGAGAGAGACGCGGATTGTGAAAAGAGGACAAAGGCTCAGTCATGCCGGTTTCAAAGCCATGCAACCATATTGTGAACCTTTTGTAAAAACTTTTTCTTGTTAATGGCCTGGTTGGTTGTGGTCATGGGGTAAGAAATTACCTTATGCACCTTTTTTATTGAACACATCTAAAGTAGGGACGCAGCTATCGATTATTTAAATTATCAAATGAACTATATATAAAAGAAAAGGGAGCCAGCCTGACCCATGTGCTAGTCAATATATCCTGAGTTATTTTTGTGCAATTTAAGCAGAACATGTTTATTTTGCCAAATATGAATTTTGAGCAAGATTTGTGCTACAACACAACAAAATGTTGTTAGTGTTTCAATTATTTGAATGATCGTGTATTTAATGTCTGGAATATTTGATTATTCAAATAATCGATAGCTGCAGCCCTAATCTAACGAGCTCCGCACCGAAACGGACTGGCCGAGTACAGTCGTGCCAAAAGTTTTGAGAATGACACAAATACTATTTTTCACAAAGTCTGCTACCTCACTGTTGATGATGGCAATTTGCATACACTCCAGAATAACATGAAGAGTGATCAGATGAATTGCAATGAATTGAATAATTCCCACTTTGCCATAAAACCAAACTTAATCCAGAAAAAAACATTTCCACTGCATTTCAGCCCTGCCACAAAAGAACCAGCTACAATCATGTCAGTGATTGTCTTATTAACACAGGTGAGAGTGTTGACGAGGGAAAGGCTGTAGATCACTCTGTCATGCTGATTGATTTAGAATAACAGACTCAAAGCTTTAAAAGGTGGGTGGTGCTTGAAATCGATGATCTTCCTCTGTCAACCATGGTTACCTGCAAGAAAACACGTGCCGTCATTGCTTTGCACAAAAAGGATATTACTGCTAATAAGATTGTACCCAAATCAACCATTTATCTGATCATCAAGAACTTCAAGGAGAAAGGTTCAATTGTTGTGAAGAAGTCGTCAGGGTGCCTAAGAAAGTCCAACAAGCGCCAGGAAAGTCTCCTAAAGTTGATTCAGCTGCGGGATCCAGTGCAGAGCTTGCTCAGGAATGGCAGCCGGCAGGTGTAAGTGCATCTGCATGCATACTGATGTGAAGACTTTTGGAGGAAGGCCTGGTGTCAAGAAGGGTAGCAAGAAGCCATGTCTCTCTAGGAAAAACATCAGGGATTGGACTGCTGAGGACTTGGGTAAAGTCATTTTCTCTGATGAATCCCCTATCCAATTGTTTGGGCCATCCTGAAAACACCTTGTCCTGAGAAGACAAGGTGAGCGCTACCATCAGTCCTGTGTCATGCCAACAGTAAAGCATCCTGAGACCATGCATCTGTGGGGTTGCTTCTCAGTCAAGGGAGGGGGCTCACTCACAATTTTGCCTAAGAACACAGCCATGAATAAAGAATGGTACCAACACATCCTCTGAGAGCAACTTCTTCCAACCATCCAAGAACAGTTTGGTGATGACCAATGCCTTTTCCAACATGATAGAGCACCTTGCCATAAGGCAAAAGTTATTACTAAATGGCTCGGGCAACAAAACATTGAAATTTTGGGTTGATGGACAGGAAACTCCCCAGACCTTATTTCCATTTAGAACTTGTGGTCGATCCTCGAGGCGGGTGGACAAACAAAAACAAATTCTGACAAACTCCAAGCATTGATCATGCAAGAATGGGCAGCCATCATTCAGGATGTGACCCAGAAGTTAATTGACAGCATGCCAGGGCAGATTGTAGAGGTCTTGAAAAAGAAGGGT
This sequence comes from Umbra pygmaea, assembly GCA_016801145.1. Classification (NCBI taxonomy): domain Eukaryota; kingdom Metazoa; phylum Chordata; class Actinopteri; order Esociformes; family Umbridae; genus Umbra; species Umbra pygmaea. The sequence continues at coordinate 4,803 of JACXGM010009265.1, forward strand.
CAACACTGCAAATATTGACTCTTTGCATAACTTTAATGTAATTGTTAATAAAAGCCTTTGACACTTATGGAATGCTTGTAATTATACTTCAGTCTTTCATAACTCCTGACAAAAAGATCTAAGAACACTGAAGCAGCAAACTTTGTGGAGATCAATACTTGTGTTCATGCTCAAAACATTTGGCCATGACTGTACAGTCCGGATTGTGTTTCCACAACCAATTGGAGCCTTTTAAGCGTTGGTGAATGACAGCGGGAGAGAGAGAGAATTTGCGCTGCTGTACAATGTGCATAGTGAGAGGAAACCCATTGTATGCCTCAATAATTTACAGAAAATATTTAGAAGAAGTTAGTGTCCACTTAGTGTGTAAATGTGTCTTTCGCTCACCAAGAACAACAGATAAAAGACAAAAAGAAAAAACAATTTCCTCAATCCACACCATCTTAGGATCATGAAACAAGTCATTAAAACATGGAAGCACAATGCCATTGAGTACCAGATGCTGTTGTACTTCCTTAGGCATTTAAAATGCTGATGGCACTTGGGACAAAAGATTTTTTATACATTTTTTTGGAGGGCTTCGGCATCCTGAACCCCGAAGGGAGATTCTGAAACTCTGGAAATAACGGTTGGGAGGGGTCACTAGCAAAAGTCAGAGCTTTTCTCTGAGTGTTTAATAAGTACATGTCATAGACCTGTCTTTGGGGTTTGCCAACTATATTACTGCCTATACTCACAATCCTGGACAATTTGGCATTTATCAATGGCATTCAATTTGCCATACCATGCAGTCATATTAAAACCAATCAGGCTTTACACTAAGCTTTTGTACACCCAATTCAAGAATGGCCTAGCTTATGTTGAAACTCTTTAATTTCCTTAGGTAGAAATGCAAAGGTTTAGGCACCCCTGACAATTTCCATGATTTAAATTTATAAATAATTGGATGTTTGGATGAGCAATTTCATTTTGATCTATCAAGTAACTGACAGACACAGTAATATTTTGGTAGCGAAATGAGGTTCATTAGATTAACAGAAAATGTGCAAAACGAAATTAGATTTAAAGAGTTTATTTTTTTCATAGATAAGCTCTGGCTTTGTGCATACATCTGTAAGACAATGTGTGTGTCTATGTGTGAAGAACAGGATTTTAGCTTATTTGTTCAACTAGGTTGAACCTAAAATCTAGAGTTTACAAAGTATGGAACATGTAATGTGAAATGATTTTATTACAAAATAGAAATGAAATAACCTAAATGTTATGGAGAAGCCTATTTTCCTGCAAATCATTAGTCCTTCTGTCTAATTCATCCTGTGTTCATAGGGTTAGATCTCCACATGATCCTGTGTTCATAGGGTTAGATCTCCACATGATCCTGTGTTCATAGGGTTAGATCTCCACATGATCCTGTGTTCATAGGGTTAGGTGTCCACATGATCCTGTGTTCATAGGGTTAGATCTCCACATGATCCTGTGTTCATAGGGTTAGATGTCCACATGATCCTGTGTTCATAGGGTTAGGTGTCCACATGATCCTGTGTTCATAGGGTTAGATCTCCACATGATCCTGTGTTCATAGGTTTAGGTGTCCACATGATCCTGTGTTTATAGGGTTAGATCTCCACATGATCCTGTGTTCATAGGGTTAGATGTCCACATGATCCTGTGTTCATAGGGTTAAATCTCCACATGATCCTGTGTTAATAGGGTTAGGTGTCCTGGCAAGTTGGGCACCTTGTAAAGGCCAGATGGCCTTGCCCCTAAAATCACGAAAGTCCATACCTGGTTGAGATACTGATAACTATTTCCTAGGTACAATGTCTGGCAAATATTATTATTTCCTGGTTAAATGCATACCTTATGCAGAAAAAATATCTAACAATCTGTGTTTAGATCAGGGCACAGCACTATCAATGTAACCACTTTATTGTTAAATGATCTAGTTAATTCCTTTGATTTCTAAATGTCATGTGTTTCCTTGATTATTGACATAAGGTGTTCGATACAGTGAAACACTGTCCTGTTTCATACCTTTTTTTAGGTCCATAAAGGGGTTCCACAAGGCTCAGTTATTCAACCCTTACTGTTTATACCAAATATATAAACGACACTGGAAGTCCTTTGGAGCACTGTAATGTTCAATTTTATGTGGATGCTACTGTGTTGTAACTGTTGCCTTGGCTTTTTCTTATTTCACTGTGGGACCTAGTTTAATTAAATGCATGCTGTTTACTTCATGACATAGCTCTGATTGGAATTACATTGTAATTGATAGTATTTATGGATACATTAATAAATTGGTATTGGTATTGATGATAATAATGTGGCTTGGATCTCTGTTGATAAGAAAGAGGGCAGGGCAGCATTCAGTTTTGTTTAAACGCAATTCTGCAGAAACGTCTTGTTTATTACATTGCCTCATTACGGGTCTGGAAATGTAATAATTACCAGACTTCTTCTCTGGACTTGTTTGCTCTAGAAGTCCACTGGACTTCACCTGAGCTAGGGCGGACTGCATTTAGTTTTTATGCCTTTGCTTTATTTAATGACCTCCAGGCCTTCTTGAAATTTCACGTGTTTGTCTCCCCTAATCAAATCAGACCATTGTTAGAGGAGAATATCTGTGATAATAATGTTTTTAAACATTTTATTTATCAAGCTAGTACTTAAAACCACTAATAAAGTTAAACTATTACTGCTCAAGTTTTCACTGTACCTATTGTTAAACTACACATGTGCATATACACCGCGTTCCAAATTATTATGCAAAAGATATTTTACACTGATTTTCCTAAACAGTCGATGCAAATAACAGTCAGTAATTTTCAAGTCACCAACAGTAAGTTTGAATTTCTTTGAACAAACCACCCAATAAAAAGAGTATTTTTTTCAAAAATATAAAACTTAAAATGCACTGTTCCAAATTATTATGCACAACAGAGTTTGAAAACATTGTATAGGTTGTAAAGAACTGAAAGTGGTCATTTGTTGAATTTGCAGCATTATGAGGTCATATTTACTGATATCAAAAGTTATTTCAATCAAACACATCTTAACACGGCAAGTTACATGTTAACATAGGACCCTTTCTTTGATATCACCTTCACAATTCTTGCATCCTTTGAACTTGTGAGTTTATGGAGAGTTTCTGCTTGAATTTCTTTGATGTCTGAATAGCCTCCCAAAGCTGCTGTTTTGATGCGAACTGTCTTCCACCCTCAGATCTTTTGCTTGAGGATGCTCCCAAGGTTCTCAATAAAGTTGAGGTCAGGGAAGGCTAGCAGCCAATGACACAGAGATATTCTTTGCAGCATTGTCATGCATGAAGATGATTTTGCAATGGAAGGCATGGTTCTTCTTTTTGCACCATGGAAGAAAGTGGTCAGTCAGAAACTCTTTATAATTTGCAGAGGTCATTTTCACACCTTCAGGGACCCTAAAATGGTGTACCAGCTCTCTCTCTCCCTAAAGGGGCCTACCAGCTCTCTTCCCATGATTCTGGCCCAAAATGTCTCTGCCACCTCCTTGCTGACGTCACAGCTTTATTCGGGACATGGTGGCCATCCACAACCATCCACTACTCCATCCATCTGGACAATCCAGGGTTGCATGGCACTCATCAGTAAACAAGACTGTTTGAAAATTAGTCTTCATGTATTTCTGGGCCCACTCCAACTGTTTCTGCTTGTGAGCTATGTTTAGGGGTGGCCGAATTGTAGGTTTATGCACAACTGCAAGCCTCTGGAGGATCCTATAACTTGAGGTTCGCGGGACTCCTGAGGCACCAGCAGTTTCAAATACCTGTTTGCTGCTTTGTAATGGCATTTTAGCAGCTGCTCTCTTAATCCGATGAATTTGTCTGGCAGTAACCTTCCTCATTATGCCTTTATCTGCACGAACCCGTCTGTGTTCTGAATCAGCCACAAATCTCTTCACAGTACGATGATCACGCTTAAGATTGATCTGAGATTGATTTCAGTGATCCAAAGAGCCCGGAGACACAATACCATCCATGAGTTTGATTGAAAAATGAAATATTTCATGTTTATGACACTTAATTCAAATTTGCATAATAATTTGGAATGCAGTGCATGTGGATCATACAAAAAGGTAGACATCAAAGGGCAGTTTCATGGACAAGGATTAAGTCTCGTCTTGGAATAACAAAGCAAGATTAATGGACATTTTCATTCAACTTGATTATTTAGTCTAGGACTATGCTTAATCTGTGTCTGCGAAACCAGCCCTTAGACTCTAGTGTTAATTTAACTGCAGCACATAATCTGTCAGTTATCACTATTGACTTCTAACATACTGGTGTACAAGGCCATAATACACCACAGTATGACGGTTCAGGGGGTGTGTTGACATTTATAAACTGTATATAGGCTGGCTCTCTATCTTCATGTCTTATTTTTATTATTATTATTATTATTATTATACACCACAAGGGGCATGTTGACACTTACACAGTGTATATAGGCTGGTTCTCTATCATGTATTTTATTATTATTATTATTATTATACACCACAGTATTATGGTTTAGGGGGCGTGTTGACATTTACACACTGTATAAAGGCTGGTTCTCTGTCTTCATGTCTCATTTTACCTTATTGCTTACATTCTTTTTATTCTTTATTGTTATTGCTTACTTTTTTTATTCTTTATTGGTCGTATTATTACAAATGCATTGCTGAGCCGTGGCACAAGATGTTCACTATACATGCAAATACAGTTGGTTCTCTTGTACATGTGACAAACTTCTTACAAATTAGCGTTACACTAATTACCATTTGCGGGACCATTCAAGTTTATTTCTTCTATTTTTAAGTGATAATATTCCACTTGCCGCATAACAGGGTTTCACCAATGCTGCATTTGTAGCTACATGTGACTTGCAACTAAAACTACTTTGTTGGTGTTTCTGATGAATAAACCTTGGCATGCCTGTGGGTGGTAACATTCTAAATAAAACCTAGCCTTTAAACTTGGGCTGAAAAAAATGTGGGCATAATCTCATAGGAACCACATAAACATTTCGGAGATGGAGAATTTGATTTGCTACGTAAAGGCCAGATCCTGTATTCTGATTGTTTCTAAATAAACTAGTAAACAGTAGCATAAATACAGTGTCCTGCCCGACCTAAAACACCTTGGCCTATTCCATCATTAACAACCAGTAAAGGAAAGGTCACTGTCATTTGCATTCAGCCTGTTATAGAACAGGTGCTCGTGATCTCATTTCCAACCCTAAGCTCTCCATCAACACTTAGAAGAGGAATTTACATAAGCATTTAAATCATCCAGCTACATCATCCTGCTAAATATTTTCTTTGAAGTCGTTTTTTATTTGCTTATTATTATTTTGTTATTTCTTTCTGGGACATAATAAGAAGGGAGGTCATATGGCTACAACATGTGGCTGGTTCTGGTTTTCTTTAGCTATTTCAACAGAATCTCCAGCTAGACATTGCACGTTTCCAGCACATTGCATGTGATTATGGATAGTTACAGACTCCAGCAATGTTTTGGTATACTGTAATAAACAAACAGTTGGGTCTAACAAAGGTTATTCTCTTTGGACCTTGTATTTGGCAGTAATTCTTGGCCGTCCCTGCAGACTTGCAGAACGTTAATCGGGTGGGAGATGTCAGTCTTCACTCCAGAGGTGTCAAAGGGATTGGGTTTCCACAGGTTTCTGGAAACCCAGACGCACGGAAGCTACAGACCAACGTGAGAAATGCTGCAAGAGACTAGCGACACGCCGTCTCCTGCCTAATACGTCAAGCAGAGCAATGCACAACGGGGTTCTAACGTTACCTGATGGTTCCTGCCTGATTTCAGTGTTCACTATTGCCCATTAGGTTGTTGTAAATGTGCTACCAAATCAAAAACGAGTTGGATCATGTTACATTTATAGCAGGAAGCCTTTGTGCAGTGCTTGTTTTTTTCTCTCAGCTGTTTGAAGTTTTATGTCCCTGGAATGTGCGAGGGAGCGGCTTTGGGTCTCTAACGTGGGCATTTGTACTGCATTTTGTTTAAAGGTGAATTTCACTATGTTACAAATTTATGTTAGATGGCTTTTTACCCTAAAAGTTATCTATGGGCCAAGGTAAATTTATCCATGCTTCATTACTATCAGATCCATGTTTGTTAAATATTATTTAAAGTTGATTTGGCCCCAGAACCAAATAAAACACAAATTCTCACGATTTTTAGATAGCTGTGGGTACCCTAGACATCTGAGAACCTAGACCTCTTCAAATACTAAAAGGGTGAAATTCTCCTAAATGTATTCTGCATCTGTGCAAACCAAGAGTCGGTACTACAACATATAGGAAGCACAAGCTCCAATTGAGAATGCTATTGCAAAACTTTATTACATTTCCGTAGACGCTCCGAATCATAACACAAATGTTTTTGGAACAACATTTTAATTCAGGTCTCTGGAAGAGTTTCGAAACCACTCTCTCCCTTTCTCGTTCCCTCAATTTTCTTCTTTTTATTTGGTTGTTGGCTGACCCTGTCAGTTTGATGAGCTGTGGCGGATCAGCGATGGGACCAGTTTACTTTGATTACAGCTCTATCCAGTTTCTATGCCCTTTGATGTGGTTTCACTGCAGTCCAGAGCTGCAGCAACCGCCAGTCCACCTCTTGTTATTTCAAAGGGGGCATCCTTGCTCGACTCGGATGGCCTGAGCTGACCAGGCACATGACCACCACTACCATGGCTGGATACCGATACAGCAGGCTTTAATGTGATAATCCTGCCTACTCATGGGCTTTAATGGGGCACTGCACTTTAACTGTAAAGCTGTTTATTCACACAGTGCTAACTAGCCTGTAATGTAGCCTATATCAGCTATGGGTAATAATCATGTTTGGTATCACACTAACTGGCATTGTTATGGAATGGGACCTTCTTAGATTAAAGATATGTTTAAATTACTTGTTATTTTAGTAAGTAAATAGTACTTCAGGCTATACTGTTATTTTTGGCTTGTTTTCACATAAATCGTGAAACTGTTTGCCAAAAGATTTTGGTTGGATATGGACAAGTGCAGCTTGGGAAAAATGTAAATAAATTAAAACGACAGACATATGAATAGACTGTATATAACACCAGCCCGAGTAGTTGAAAGTTGACCTGGGAATTTGCTTGTGGTTAACTGTGTTAAACATAGCAATTGCAACCATTCAACTTTAGGCTGCTTTCCTGGAACTAGCAGCATACTGCAGTGAATTGTGTATTATGTTGTGCTATATGAACTGTGCCCTGATGCTAGCAGACAGCTCAAATTAAAACCAGGTATGGCCTCGCCCTTATGATTTCCAATGACAAAGGACCACTGCAAAGCAGAATGTTCTTGCACAAAAAGTGCCCCAAGATATTTCAATAGTCCACACAACGAGTGCTTCCATTTTTCACATATTTATTCTGGGAAAGATTGTAATTGTTGTATGCTATATTGGAGACATGAAATAGGCACAAAATGTTATAGCAATACTTGTGTGGCAATACATTTAATTGTGTGGCTCAACTTTTGATTGTGTATGGTTTTATCCAAAAGTCCACTGTGAGTTTTAAACCATACGTAGTCAAGTAAATAAGCATGGCGGAGAGGTCTGAAGTAGAGGGAGGTATATTTTAGTGGGTTAAGTTACACAGAACCCAGACAAACTACTTAAATCTTTAATTTGGTGTAGGCCTTCCACAAACAGGTGGTGTCATAATGAAGGGTTGGTTAAACAAAAAAATGTAATTGATTCCAAAGTAGTGATTATTTCACAACTATATATGTTTGGAGCTGACTGCTGATGTCATCAGTGTGTTTCATTCCTAAACGTTGATTATCACATATTCCTCTTAGGAAGTGTGTCACATAGATCTAAAGGTTTAGATTGCTAATAATAATGTGGCTTTTTTATTCCTGAAGTAGATCGAGGTTATAGTGGCTTACTGAAGATTCACATTTAGCCAGTTAGCAGCATTTTCTGTAAAGATAACTTTGCCATGTGCATAGCTGACCTACGGTGATTGCGTTGAATCCCTACCATAATTCGCAATTGTTTGAACAGATTTAAAAAAAAACTCCCAAAAAGTTTTCATCTTCTTGTGATATTAACCATTTCCAACCATAAACACGCATATTTTGCTGTTTACAAGTGGAGAAAATGATTGAAAATAATGGCGTTGATCATGATGACTGTGATTACGTTCCTCGGGTCCTCCAGCTGTTGTGTGCGGTATAGGCACTGATTGGGTTAAATGTCTCCGGGCATCATGTACATCCATCCTATCAGTGGGCCAGGGCGCCGTCCCAGCCCACTGCCTGCCCTTAACGAGACAGGGTGCATGTGTTTGTCATTCTGGCAGGCAGTCCTCTTAACTGTGAGAAACGATCCGACTTTCTTGTACCGGGGCTACTTTTCTTTAGTGGTGTGTTGAGTGGGGGATACTGTAAACGAAAGCAAATTTCGGTGAATGTACGTACTACACGTCAACAACGGAATCAACACAAAGATACGATATCAAACCTGTGAAACTGGTGCGTATTTTTTATCCATTAATTTTCGTCTGTCTATTGAACATTAAAATATGTCTGCGTTCATCAACATAAGATCAACGGTTTAAATACGTGTGATTTTTGGTGGCAGCGTTTACAATATATAAAAACATAACATCTCCGCTATTAAAAAGTATCGCACCCACACAATAGAAAGTGCAGGGAACGTGTCGCGGAATGGGATGCACTGGTGTTTTGTTGAACCAACGGGGATTTGTTTTGGACTCTAGACTGTATAAATCGTGTAGCTTAGGAAACTTAGTTGATCGACGTTATTTGGTTAGCCAGTGTGACAAGAAATGTCTATGTTGGTAAGTCTGTCACACTTATATTACCATCATCGATGTTTTTTATTTCGCTAAAATAATACTACATAAGTAAGTACAATGAATGTGTTGCCAGTGTCTTCATTTGAGTTTCACTTTTATTATTCTCATCTTCTGTATTTGATTATTACAGTACTAGACCCACTTATTAACCTAATTTAACTGGCCTATATCAAGCTAATGGCATGTACTGTATGCCTAGGTATGTAAAACCAAACTATGGAAGTGGATCAGACTGTCAGGCTTGTCTAACACTTTCCAGAGACCAGTAAAGAATATGTGAAAGACCTCGGGCATGTACTTGTAGCTTCCAGGCGAAATTCTGTTATTAGGCTGAAGTTATTAACGGTGCTGAGTTGACTGATTCCTCATAATTACTGTATTAGCGTTAATTAAAGGGACAAGCTACTTTGTCTCCTGCTTCATACCTGGTAGTTTCACAGGTCTCAACCCATCATCATGAACTCAACATGAAAGCAGAAATACTCATCAATTCATTCTCAACTGTTTCAGTATATCAACCTCATCATGTCATCAAGTGTTCTTAAAAACTACACTCAAATCAAAGCTGGTGGTCAAATCACTATGCAGATACAAAGAACAAGGGACGTGTACATTAAAGCGTTCATTATTTAAAAGTTACTCTGGACACATGCTGTCAGTGTTATTTTGTAGGTCAGTCATTCCATGCTATGAGGGACACAAACCACTTTGTGTTAGCCTGCATGTCTCACCTGGATGTGATTGCTCAGAATTGGAGCACAGTGTGCTAAATTTCTGTTGCCATGGAATATTGTTGAACTCACATGTGTACAGGTAGAGGGAAGCATTTGGTGGGGAATTTATTTACCCCAGAAAAATCAAAATGTATGGCAATGCAGTTGCTATGCCACTCTAGTCTTGTAATTTTTCATAGCAGATTTCGCTGGTAGATTGTCATTTTTGGTAGACTAAAAACACAAAGCTGGGTTCCCGTACTCTGCCTGATATTTGGAGCTCGTTAGACTGACTGGGTTTGAAGTAAGCCTTCTCTCCCCCAAATCTCACAACTCTTACCTGGGTGTTAGTCTCATGTTACGCGCTCACTCATGTTGAAGCATCCCAGAGCACATTCATTCCTGTTCACTGCATCTAATTGAGGTTTTCCTGCATGGACAATATGTTTGCTAGTATGCTGTACTCTATGTAATATCCTAATGGGTGTGTACTGAACTCATACACATCCAGTTTAGTTTTTCCATCAGAATGGTTGATGTAGCCTACAACTGTGTTTTTGCATGCTGTCATGTAGAGGAAAACCAAAGTGTCATCACTCACGTTTGCCTTGACAGTTGTGCTTTTTTTTAAGCAACGGGTTACAGTGATTAAAATAATGAAGCCTTAAAGCTGCATACTTTACCAAACTATCAGTTATAGCTAGTATGATAGTAATGGTGTAATAGTATATTTATTATGTACTTTATCTGTTACTGCATTTCCAGTATTATGTTCTTGTACTTAGCATTCAGTGGATAAAGCAGACAGAGTTTCCTGGGAACTAGTTGGTTTTCCTAAGGTCACCAGACTTTTTCAGTCTTCAGAAAGGGAGCAGTAACTCTAAATCCAAATCAAAACGGATACTTCAATGTTTACATGATTTAATCAGAATTATGTGAAGAAAATCCATGTTCCTTGAGCAAGTTTCATCAGAGATAAAGAACAGCATTTTTTTTAATGCAGACTATAAATTGTTTTTTACCTGCATCTAATTTAACAAATGGTTGTACTTGGTGCTGTAAATGCAGGAAATTAATGACATTTTGTGTCTTAGTTATCACTTAAAGAAACTTGGATACTTTTTGTTCCTCATCAACTCCGTTATTCAATTTAGGAGGGAGTTCTGCTAAAACACTGTAACATCAGACTGGGTGTGATTTATTCATCTTGGTTCACGTCATATCTGTTTCAGGTTGTGAGTTTGGAAACGTTCCAACTTCACAACCTTCCAAAAGAGATAATTACCTGTCAATAGCTGTTCATTGCTTTTAAATTATCTAAAGCATATCAGGTAAAAACAACATACTATTTCATCACCAAAATCCCAACTACTGACATTATACAGTAAAAATCCTGAAAGTTTACCCAGAATAAGCACACAACGGCTGAAGCTCTAGCAACATGACTTGGAGATCTGTTTCTTCTCCTTCTTTGGTAACCGTTTTTTACTTTTCAGGAAGTTAAATTATCTCACGCTCCCAGCATATTGGCTGCCAATTCTCACACTTTATGCTTCAAACTTTATAAATCACTTTTCAGACAAAATGTAAATATGGTTAAAGTGACTAATATTTCCCTCAACTTTAATTTAGTAAATCAGTGAAGACGTATCACTACTAAACTGGGTGTAGCATGTGTTCTTGTTGCATATCAGTTCAAAACCCCTGGTCTAGAAAGAACAAGTTAATAATGTGTTTTGCGTGTGAGCACTTGTGCTGTCATTGTCTCTGCTTCGCCCACAGTTTTCTGGTCTTAGGCCCTTGCTCTCCTCTCAGTGCTCCACTCAACTCGCCCATTCTGTGTGAATAGAGTCAATGTTCAACTGAATGTCAACACGGCTGGCTACAGTAAAGAGCTAACTATGCTCCTGTCTGTTTTTATTTTCCTACAGAGGAGGGGCGATTCAAGCAGCCGGCCATCAGACACAGGACCATGTCCCTGAGCAACGCCACCAGTGACCTCCTGCTCATTGGCAATGGTACCCTGCCTCCCAGCTCCGCCACGACCGGCGACCCGGATCCTGGTGCAACCAGCGGCAGGCACGGGAGCACGAAAGACATCAGCATTGTTTCCACGCCCAGAACGCAACAGAGGCAGAGGCACCGGCCGGCGCACACAGAGTCCCAGCAGAGACCCAGAGTGAGTCAGAGTGCCGGTCCGGTGCAGCAGAACGGCTCCATCAACTCACCTTCCACCTGCACCAGCTCCTCCTCTCACCTCACAGACTGTCAACGATTGGCCAAGCTCCTGCCCTCCGCCAGCTCCGCCCCCTCTCTGCCTCAACCTCCTCTGCTGGCTCCACCCCCCCTGTGCTGCCACCGCTGCCTGTTCCACCCGCCGCTGTGCTGCCACGGCAACCAGCAGGAGTGCCACATCTTTCAGAGCCAGGCCCACGCCCTGCCCCTGCACCCTGCCTCTTGCTGCCTGCAGGCCCCTGGTCCGCCCCTCTGTTTACACCACCGCTGGCAGGATCACCTCCAGAACCAGTCCAATGGGGCCGGGCTCAGGTATGTGCGCACGCACGTCCAAGCTTTCCCAGCCATGAGGAGAAATCTGCCAGCCGGCCTCTCCAACAGAAGCCCTTTCATTGCTTTTCCCTTCTGAGCGTATGGTGACTGAATGCTTACTAACATGTCACAGTATTTCGGGGTAGTGTTCGGGGTGGTATGCAGGGCTGTAAGTGCATGGAGGGAACTGTAGTTTTCTCTTCAGTCGCGCTTTGGAGGAATGCGTTTAATGTCTACTGTTTAGTCAGGGCAGGTTTAACATTTTGATAGTGGGGAAATCCGAAACATTGTCAACATTTGCTTTGATTCGATTTAAATAGCAATTTTGCTTTACACCGGATAAGTGGTGCACCAGCTCACATGCTACAGTGTTGGACCCTTCATTGAGAAGTGGATACGCCAAACCGGTCTTATAACACACATCACACGGTGTGGTAACGCAGTCCACTGTCTGTTGCACCAGTCCTGACTGTTACATTGTGTGGATCTCAAGGTGACTGTCGTAGAGAGACCTATAGTCCCAGGAGTAATGGAGGAGGGGTCATTTAGCACAATACCAGGCCCGGAGCCAGCTCCCTGCACCCACCCGGGCCCAATGAAAGGGGGCTTTGAGAGCCTCAGGGGTTGCTGTCCTCTGCAGGTCCCAGCCCGTCGCATCAATCCACAGGGAATGTCACCTCGGTCTCTCCCAATGCCTTCCCGCCATCAGCACAGAGGCTTTTCTAGCAGAGGTGCTGATGTTTAGATTGTCTGGCGGTCCCCTTTCCCAGGCCAGGGCACACAGCAGCCAGTCACTTGGTCATCGTCACAGGGAGATCAGTTGACCTGAGGCTTTTTTGAAGTGTTTTTTTTATATTTGACATTGTCGGTTTACTCAGTTGTTCGAGTCTTCTGTAGAGCTACAGTAGTCCTAGGACATGTGCTTGAGGTTGTATTTTACTTGTGTTTAAAAGGAATTACTTTTACCCGTTTCAGAGGCGCGCTCAACCTCTGGCACACGTGCCGGGTGTTCTTCCTTCAGACAGGGGTGGTGGTATTGAACTCAGTTGTTGGCAAACATTTTTTTTTTAAGAGACGTATTTAGCGACGAGTCCCCCCGGCCCACCTCAAAACCACAGAGTGAACCATCGTTCAAACTGGAAACATTTAATGCGTTCCCCAGTCATTTATAAGTCCTATGTTTATCTCCTGCCCCGAAGCATACAAAACGAAAGATACAATTTGCAGATGTAATTATTTACTCATGTCAGCGCCTCTTTATGGTAGCAAATAGTGTCATGGAGTTTGATTTGCGGATGACTCTATTTATGCTCGCTTCTTTTCCGCATGGAAATTTCCTACCAATTGTAGCTTGATTCCTGTAAGTCCATTAGAGAGAGGCGCTGTGGGTGGCTGTGAGAGATTAGGCATATGTGCTCCTATCTGGTGTGTACAACAAACTCCATCCATGCATATTTTGTAGTCGGGGGGGGTAGTGGATAGCATTGCAGCCATTTGGATGCATTCACTGGCCTCCAACGGATTTAAGTTTTTTCCTTTTCCTTCATTCCATGTTGAATGAACAGCAGATGTTCCTGGACCAAGTACATCTAATGCTGTCCGCCTCAGTGTTTAGTAAACAGGTCCCTTTTGTTCTGTGTAGACAGGTTTGAGTTACAGGCCCATGTTGGGCTGCTCTCAGATCCAATCCTCTATACAGTGGTATTGCGCCCGCAATGTCTCCAGAGAGATTGGCGATGGAAAAGATAAGAGAAAAGGTTAAGCCCGGCTGTCTGGTCTCAGAGTCCTTGGCTGGCCCCAGACATTCAGGGGATTGGTCCTCTCCATTTACCCCCGTGTCGTGGAAGGGTACGCCACAGAAACCCTCCTCGCACAGAGGGTAAGGATTTTTTTAATGCCCTGGTAATTTGAGGGTACGCAGCCAGTCAGACAAGATCGTGTCAAATGTCAGTTTGATCTTAAAGGCTGTGATCCACTAGATTAGACAGAGGATTACGTGTATGATCACAGAACTCAGTCGTTACAACGTCTTAACTCCGAGTGAATGGACTTGTATGTAATTGCACTATTACGGGAAATGAAAAGGCTAGTGTTGATGAGAGGAAAATCTATTTATTATTTTTTAAATTGTCAGTTTCTCGCTGGTAAGATTTATTTATCATTGTGACGTTGTGTTTTAATGATTCTAGCATTGCGGGCAAACTGTTGGTCAGAGCAGAGGAAGTCTGTAATCATGAAAGTTCAGTCAGCTGTTTGGCTGCTGTTGCACTCCAGTTAGTTTCCTCTGAATAGGTTTTTAGGCTATGTGTTCTGCAAGCCTGTAATTGCGTCGAGAGAATGCGCTCTAGGCAACGTTTAGCTCCAGCTGCGCGCTCAGAGAGAGATGCAGCTACCTGTGCTGCCGGGGCTGGCGTGACCTTCCACGGCTGAACGAGCCCAAAAGAGCTCGATGACACTGAACTATCCAGGGTCACGTCAGGATGATTAGAACCTCTTCCTTCACACTCCACTTGTCCAAGAAGGGCTGTTGCCCATGCGTTCTTTCCTGCTACATTCCTGTTATTTTAGTGGCCACAAGTTTGGATTGGTTTCATGCCTTCTGCGATAGCAGGCATTCCTTCCCTTTTCAACAGAAAGGTCAGTTTTTACTGCCTCATGCGAGGATTAATTTTATTCTTTATATATTTTATTATTTATAAATTTTTACTTGAGGCAGGTGC
>JACXGM010009266.1:0-27799 GCA_016801145.1 Umbra pygmaea
ACACACACACACACACACACACACACACACACACACACACACACACACACACACACACACACACACACACACACACACACACACACACACACACACACAACTTAAAGAGCAGAGATGGAGATTTACTTTAGTAAATAACTCTGAGTTCACAAGTTTAGGGAAGTCCCTACTTAAGACCAAAATGATCAAGTAAAGAGAGTATCTTTAACAGCCACAAAATTTGTCAAAACAAAATTTGGTTGCACAACTTTAATGTATGATTGTAATTGCAAAAAAATCTGAAATAAATACCTGTAAAGAAAGTATCAAAAGCTTAATATTTAAAATATAAAAATATATGTAAAAACACACAATTATTTCAAATAAATTAACCCTTCTTTTTCTTCCTCCCATTTTCCTCCCTTCCCCATTCCAACTAACCATGCTTGTCAGCAGCTCTGCAACTTCTTGGACAGATCTGTGGGATGGCAAGGGGCACGCACATGGTTCTTCCAACTACATGTCGCCCAGCCGCCGATTCTTTTCACACTGCTCATTCAACAAGGAAGACGTTAGTCAGATCATGCATGGGATGATTACGTTCACCAACTATACTTGGGCGATGGAATATACAGGCTATATATTTATAGTTTATTTTGCAATGTTTCAGGTTTGTTCTGTTTAGTTTGTGTTTTTATCCAGTGTATTGCATGGTAGTTTTGTGTTTGGTATATGTATGTCCCTTAAAGATTGTGTGACACCTTTCTTGAGTTTGACCATTTCTAGGATAGGGTTTAGTTATGTCACGTGTGTGGGTGTGGAGAGAGGGGAGACAGTTGAGAGTTGATGGTTGTTTTAATGTAGAACAGTCCAAGAACATACAAACACTTGACTAGTAGATTGCAGGGTACGCTTGAAGCGAGGGGCACAACGATTTAGTACATATCGTTATATAATATAAACACACTCTAACGCGGCTTGGACACGGACAAACCTGCATATATATCGTACGCATAAATTACACACATCAAGGACTCACTTGTCACAACTCTAGTTAGCAGTGCGTAGCTCTCGAATAGCATTCTCACACAATACATGGAAATTACAGGTGACGTGGAATAATGACCGACATGTCCCTCTTGTCTACTCAGGTATTTATAGGGATAATAAATCACGGCTGAACACAATATATAATCAAATCTACCAGTACCAGCCTAGCCTAACTAAAGCCTATCATAGAATACAGGAAGTAGACAAGAGAGAGAAGTCGGAGAACATAAAGGGCCATACCTATAATATGAAGAAAACTAAAACACCATGCATAGCATAGAATATAAACATAAATAACTAAACAAATTTAAATTTAAAATGCCCATAGTTTTACACAGCTTCTGATTGCAGAGAGCCAGCCAGGCCATATAGTTCTACACATTTTATATCTACTACTATTTATACTTACTTATGGCATGTCATTTCTACGCAGCTTTTATTTGGATGCTCAAGTAACAATGGTATGCCAAATAGACAGTTATGACATTTAAAAAAATAGTTGCATATATTCTCATGTTTGTACGTGCATAATATTCGCATGAATAACTCTTACACCACTCTGCATAAAATGTGTGTGGCCCTTTACTAATAGGATGTTTTTTTAAGTGAGTCATTACTTTTGGCATGCTAAAGGTATGCCAATTGCCAACATTTATGAATGGTTAGTTAGGAAGCAGATTTAGTCTGACACTGATTTGTCATATTTGTGTAATTGGGTAGGGCTGCAGATATAGATATTCTTTCTCTTTAAGTTACCATGACGTTACCAAACAAAACATCTAGCTTGATTAATGCAGTGTTCCCTTTAAATCCTTTAGGCAGAGATCACATTTCCTGTGAATGGAATCTAGAAAGGTGTGAGTATTCTGTACATTATCCACCTAAGATACAGTGTTAAACATTAACCAGGGTTCATTTGGCATGGTCTGCAACAGTCTACAGTAGCCTATGTGGGATTCAGTCCACCTCACCAATCCATAAGATTTAAAACAAAAAATAATTAGTGCTTGACAGTTTTTCTTTTTCTTAACCTTACCTTGTCCCTTGCTACTGTGCAGAGCGCATAAACCTGGCACATTAAACACAAGACCTAATCATGATGGCATGAGTAGTAATGACAATGTCATTCTATGGGAGTGTCCTTGTTGAGTAAAGTACTGTATGTTATATTGCCAGGCGTGGCTCCAAAGGGAGTGACATTTCCTATGTTATTAGATTACGTAACTAAACACCTGATTCAGCCCTTCATTTAAAAAAAGAGAAGGTAAATAATTTGAACTGATAATTACCTTATAAGGCTAGTTGTGAGGGCATGAATGCAGTAAAAAGAAGCTGCTATTTTTTACCAGCAGCATCGAGCCCTGAATTGCACTGCTTGTTTGCTTCAAAAGCAAAGCAGGGTCAGGCCTGGTTATTCCCTGGATGAGAGACAAGTGCTGCTGGAAGTGGTATTGGAGGGCCAGTAGGGGGCACTCTTCCCTCTGGTCCAAAGATCAATCCCAATACCCCAGGTCAGTGACTGATACATCTGCCCTGCGTAGGGTGCCTTCTTTCGGATGGGATGTTAAAAGCAAATTCGGCCAAATTCCCAACCAGGCCTCACCTCAAACATGGCCACCTAATAATCCCCCTCCTTCCTAATTGGCATATATAACTACTCACTTCTCCACCTGATAGCTGATGTGTGGTGAGCGTTCTGGTGCAAAATGGCTGCTGTGCATCACCCAAGTGGGTGCTACACATTGGTGGTAGATGTGGTGGGCTTTCCCCCTCACTGTGTAAAACGCTTTGGGTTCTTGAAAAGCGCTATATAAGTTGAACTAATTATTATACCACTAACAAGGCTCAAAATAGCACCACAAATCCACTGTAGCATAGGGTCCCTAAATGCAAACCAAAGCATTGAGAACTTTGTAAGTGTACAGACAGTTTATTAAAAACAGAGAACTGTGACTTGGAATCTCCCATGGCAAGAGGTATTTTAGTCATTCATGCAGATCAATGAGTATAACTTACAGCTGGTGATGCTAACCAATATCAAACAAAATTTGCTCACACTTCAGCTCACGTAGCACGGCGTTTATGGTTCGACTGGTTGAGTCTGTTTTCCCAAGATGGTGCCTACCTGTATAAGCAAACGGTAGTGTCTTTTAAACTATCTTTTTAATAAACTGTCTGTACATTTACAAAGCTCTTAATGTTTCTGTTTGCATGTGCTTCACGCCGTGTGCTTATAATTAAAATAGGGCCCATAAAGTTACACATGAATTACAGATGTCACATGATAAAGTGGTGCTTTTCGTACCACGGCCCCAATCGGTGCATTCAGTTGCCAATAAATGGTTTATACTCGTTGCTGGGTGGTGCTAGACCACTTAAAAAGATACTGCAGTTCTAATGCTTCCTAGAGATACATTTTTGGGGACATACTGATATTAAATCAATGTAATTGATATATCTTTTAGAATATCTTTCAGTAGAATATCAGTAGAATATTCAGTAGAATATCTTTCTCAATTTAAATAACGCCTTGTTTGTTTTAAAACGACTTTAGGAAAGCAAAAAAACATCGTAGACTACTGCATCTGCATTCTACAAACAGAATGCGTCCCTGAATCCTTTGTGAAAAGTTGTAACTATTTACACAGTATATCAAAGTACAGTTTTCCTTTGCGGGACAAAAATGGGTAACAAACAATGTTTTTAAGTCGTCATACAATACTGTATACTCTGAAGGCCGCTCCCTCAAAAGATAACCTCTTTTTATTCACTGAATTCCCACAGCACTTTGGTGAGGTGTAGCGGGCTAGATTGCTTGCGATTACAGTGACATTTTTCAGTGTAGGGAGTTGTAAGTTTTAGACCCGCTCAGGACCATCTCCTTTTTTTCTCAGCTTGTTTATAAAGGATGCATTCAAATTGTTTTTATGATAACTAGTTAGTTATAACCTACCATTACCTGGTCATTTAGGTTTTATTTATATATATTTTTATCTGTCACCCTTTCTGCTGACCAGACAAGCATGAGAACATAAAGAAGTTGGCAGAGAAAAGTGTGCATCATTTTTGTAGAAAGGTGACACTTTTAATCTCCCATCAGCCAGACCTTGCTCTGATGGCCAATTAGCTAGTCATTTTGTTACAAAACCCCGAAACCCCCCACGTGTCCTGATTACATTAAACTATTCCCAAGCAAAAAAACGTGTTGTTTAACGTGTTACTCTAGCTCAAAAGCAAGTTTAGTAAGGTCTAGGGATGGGCCAATACCAGTTTTTATGGAACGAGTACAAGTACAGAGTATTTCATTTTGGGTACTTGCTGATACGAGTACCGATACAAGTACTTTTAATAACTATGCCAAATGTCACATTTATCAAGCTAATCTGCTATTTCTTAGATGTTGATCAGCCAATTCAAATATAGGCTACAAAAGTAAATATTCCTACGTATCCAGAAGAACATCATTTACATTGCAGGTCAAGAATTTGTAATATTTATTACACATGTGAAAAGTTTACGTCTACTTCCCTAATTAGATCAAATGAGAGACCTTTGAAACCTTTGTCAAAGGGAATGCAAAAGCCTCATGTTTGTGTTCGCATTTGCACTAAGCATTGCAGAGGTTTTATGTAAATTGAGAATGTCTGTTTGAAGTGAATTTCTCCAAACAGGGATAATGACGTAATCATGTATTGATTGTTTTACTACAGTCTGTACACCATTATAGCTGTACTGTCACTGTAATCTATTGAACAAAATTTAAATAGGCTCCATCGTAGTTCATTTAAATTATATTTCTCAACGTTAGTTTAGGTCTCCTTCCCTAATTAGATCAAACGAGAGACCTTTGAAACCTTTGTCAAAGGGAATGCAAAAGCCTCATGTTTGTGTTCGCATTTGCACTATGCATTGCAGACGTTTTATGTAAAATTAGAATGTCTGTTTGAAGTGACTTTCTCCAAACAGGGATAATGACCTAATCATATAATTCTGTTAAGGTATTGATTGTTTTATTATAGTCTGTACACCATTATAGCTGTACTGTCACTGTAATCTATTAAACAAAATTTAAATAGGCTCCATCGTAGTTCATTTAAATTATATTTCTCAACGTTAGTATGTCCACTATTGTGTTCACCCAGATGCACAGCCGGTGTGGCATAGCGCTTAAGGTGCATGGCTTTGAGTAAATACCTATGTCCTATGTTCTAATCGCTGCAAAAGCCTATGTTATTGTATCTCAGTCTATTTAGAGGACGCATTCAAATTGTATAGTAGCATAACACTTTTGTGAATAATCATCTATATTTGCGAAGAATCAATGTACCACACAGCTCAGCAGTGTGTAAGATGGTAGGGATATGCACAGAACAAAGATAATTTGTTATGTAGGAACTAACAAACTATTGGTTGTATGCTTTCACTGAAGAAAGAAAGCACAGCTGTAGTATCCATTTTCTGCTAGAAATTCAACTGTTATAAATTATAAAGACAAAACTTTCGCCAGTTTCTGCTGTCAAGGAAGATGAATGTAGGCCATGATTTCGGCTCGTTCCGGGGCGTTCCTCCTGCCATATTCTACAGTACATGCGCATTCCTCCTCCCTAATTTAGCCTACTAGTTTGCAAATACTGGTACTGTGAGCCTCTGAGCTTTTCAAGTTGTTCAGTCTGCCCATCGCTAGCAATGGATTCACAGAAACAACAAAAAATGTGTCCATAGGTAAACTCTGGGCGATTTTTTTCATATCATCAGTGAGATATTTTTTCATACATACAAACATATATTTCTTGATATCAACACTATTAATTTTTTATATCAAGAATGCCATTGACATGAGACATTGCATGACCTGAAAGCATTTTGCCAAGACAAATCCATGCTGTCATTAATGTTAAAGGGGGCATTACACCATATTAAGAACAGAGGGTACGCAGACTATTGAACAAGGTTCATTACATTATTTTCTTTGTTGATATGTTTTGTTTTATGACTGTGCCATTCTGCTATGACTTACAGTTGAATATGAATCCGATGATGAATAAAAAAATCATTCTTTAAAAATGGTATTTCTATTACCAATTCTCCAGGGCTATGCAAATGTGTGAGCACAACTGTATATTTAGTGTTAATGAAACAGAAGTCTGAAGTAGAGAGGTAGATTAACTGGTATGTAAAGTGGCAAGGCAAAAAACAATAGAATAATTAACATTTGAGCATAACTATGCAAAAGGCTATTGTGTAAATGACAAGCAATAAATAAGATGCTTTACAGGTCAGTGCATGCAAATGCACCATTAGGCAAAACTAAGGCACTGGGTCGAGAAAGGACAGAGGTAGTGTGCGCCAGAGAGCGGTTCACAAGTTTCTAAGATTTTTGGAGTTTATTCCAGTTGTTTGCTGCCTACGAACTGGAAGGATTTTCGGCCAAAGGTGATGGGCTTTTTGGGTGACTAGGGAGATGTATCTGCTTGAGCACAGGTTATGGGTGGGTAAGGCAATGTTGAGAAGAATTGATGTACAGAGGGGTTTTATGTAAAAGTGATTTGTAGATGAGGTGATAACAGTGGGGAGCAAGTAATAGTGGAGAGTGTGCTGTGAGAAACAAACTGGTTGGTAATTTGTTTGTTAAGACTTTCGAATGACAGGTCAGGATAGATATGGGTCTGTAACAGTTAGTGTCAAAAGTGTGCCCCCTTTGAAAAGGGGAATGACTGCAGCTGCTCTCCAATCTTTAGGGATCTCTGAAGATACGAGAGAGAGGTTAAACAGGAGTTGCAATAATTGCTGCAGAGAGTTTTAGGAAGAACGGGTCCAGGTTATCTAGCCCTGCTGATTTGTAAGGGTCTAATTGAATTTGGGTTGATGGAGAAGTGAGGAGGACTAGGGCATAGTGCTGCAGGGGGTGTGGGGCTGTTGGTTGAGGGGGCATTGATCGAGGTGGGGGTAGCCACGTGGAACGCATGTATAGCCATTGCGAAATACTCATTGAAGTTTTCGATTATAGCAGTCTTGTAAGTGGTGATGGTGTATTTGGGGGTAGAAATAGGATTAATATGCACTTGTGAAATTAACACATTAATAATTAATATATTCCCTTTTCCCCCAATGTGCTGAGTTATAAGATAAATAATGCTTAATGAAAAGCGTAGAGAATGATCTCATTGAACTTGTTGATATTTAATATCTATAAATCTGACTCCATGGGTTTATAAGTTAGCTGAGCAAGATCCCCAAGCCACGCTAAAACATGTCCTACGTTTGAGCTATCTCTGTCCTCGCTAACACCTCCTCCAGACGGCAGTGAACCATGTCGACATCGGTCCTATGACCGGATATACTTCCCGGAAACTGAACCATTTGATAGGGGAGCAGGAGTAAGGAATGCCCCAATAGCCTGAACTTTCTCCCGGGCTGACTTGCCACAATGATCACCTTCTTGGGCAGGCTGTGGTGCCCGCTACGGGTAGTCTCGACTCAGGGAGAAAACGTTAAGGAATCCAGAATAGCTTGCTAGCAAAGTGAGTGTGTGTCACAAATAAACAGATACTACTGTAGGTATTGCCTGGTCCTCTCCAACTGCCACCGGGTGATCGTGCAGGTTACTGATAACTTGAGCATCGACCTTCCCCTGTCAATCTGGTAAGAGACAATGGAAAGGATACTACAGCCTGTTGGGCTCCGGGAGTATGGTGACCCTGATCTGCCCTGACGTGGCCCAATCCTCAAACCTTGCTGACACTGTGGCCATCACGTGCATTTACGGTGAGACCAAGAACTACCATTCTACACTCCTCCATCTGCAGACCACAAATGGACAACACACAGGACAAGTGGGAGTGGTCGCGAATCTACAACTACCAGTACGTATCGGGAGAGATATTCTCCAATGTTGTTTCGCCAGTTGTGGGCCAGTATGTCCAGCAACGTGGGAAACTGAGGGATCCACAAGGGAGGATGAGGCCGGAGGAGTGGAACGGCTGCCAGAAAAGGAGGTGCCCGAATGTGTGGGTTCTAGGAGTTAGCCATTTGGAGGGTGACCCAGAGAAAGCAAGACCGGAGGAAGGAGACGCAAGGAGGATCCCTACCTGGACAGCGCTCTCCAGCAGGTGAATGTGGTGGACAGAAAGCCCATTGAGAGGGTATGTCAGAGTACATACCCTCACTTTGCTAATATGAACCTGTTGTATCAGGTTGTAAAGACAAATTATGAATGTATGGATTTGTTGCAGATGTCTCATCCCTTTGTACAATCTGTCCTACATTTGTCTCTGACCTTCTTGGTGCTTGCCTAGGAGTAGAGAAAACCTTAGCTCGGATTAAGGCCAGATTTTATTTCCCTTACTCAACATTTCAGTCCCATTCAGCAGGATCACAATGGACCTGGTGGGACCGCTACCCAAGAGCAATTGAGGGCATCAATACATCCTGGTGGTTCTGGATTATGCCATCAGGTATGCAGAAACCATTCTCCTATACACCATGGCTACCAAAGGATTTGCACATGAGTTAGTCATGCTGTTTTCTTGAGTGGGCATCCCAGATGAGATATTAACACATCAGGGAACTCAGTTTATGTCACTAATTATGAAAGATCTCTGTATACTGATGAAAATATCAAGTTTCACACCTCAGTATACAGCACCCAGCGACAGATGGGCTGCTTGAAATATTAAACCTGACCCTGAAGCAGATGTTAAAGAGGTTTATGGAGGCAGATGGGAGGAATTGGGATCTTAATCTGAGAAGTACCACAACCCTCCACAGGATTCTCTCTATTTGAATTCTTGTATGGGAGAGGACCCTGGGGACTACTAGACCTGGCTAAAGAAGCATGGGAATAACAACCATTCAAACTATGGTGGAACATGTGGAGGACATGCGAGACTGGATGGCAACCCTGTGGCCCCTGGTACAGCAACACATGTGGGAGGCCCGGGAGGGCCAAGCGCACAAGCGCAGGTTTACAACAGAGGGGCACAGAAGCAAGAGATGACAGAGTTTGTAGGATGGACCCAGGATAATGAACCAGGACACACCAATCTACCACCAGACCAAGCTCAAGCTTTTAAGATTGAACATTAGTCTGGGGAGTCTGCTCTGTATTTTTTACTGCATAAGAGGCTTGATTAACGGGCATAATTCAAATTACTCTGTACGCAATTGGATAGCCTTCAACCAATCAAACCAAAGAAATGGCATAATTCAAATGACTCTATATGCAATTGGATAGTCCTTCAAAAAACAATCAATACAACAAAACAAAGTTGCTTGCCATTGCTTCTCTATCGTCATCGTGTTAAACAAGCCCAGGTGGATAAGCCAGTTTGTGATTGGTCCCTGCAAAATTGTAATGGAAGCAGGATAGAAAAAATGTACAGGTTTCCAACCTGAGCTGCAGGGCAAAATCAAATCGCCGGCAGATCGGCCTGGGTTTATCCAGTCTAAGAAAGCACCACATCATCACTGAGCCCGGGAAAACTGTGAAACTGAGACTATACCGCATACCTGAAGCAAGGAGAGAGGCAGTTTGGACTGACGTGAAAATGATATTGAAAGATAACATAAAGGAATGGAATAGTGAGTGGTGTAGCCCCATAGTGTTGGTAATTAAACCAGATCCCTTCGCTTCAGTAATGATTTTATAAAGGTAAATGATATCTCCAAATTCAATGTCTACCTTATGCCCCGAGTTGATGAATTGATAGAGCAGCTAGGAACAGCCCAATTTATCAGCACTATGGATTTGACAAAGGGTTTTTGGCAGGCAACCTTGATGATATTGTGATCCATGGGAGCAAGGGGCTGACGGCTAACTCGAGTGAGGTAGAATTGCCTCCACAGAATGTGAGTGAACAGTGGCTGTAGCAGCAACAACCCATAGACAGGGTGGTAGTCCATGGGCAACAGCATCCAGCTGTGATGAGAAATATGCCAATGGCCTTCGTTTCCCCCCATGGTCCTTTGCCACTGCAAATATGAAGGGAATATCATAGTCAGGCAATCCAAGGTCAGGGGCAGACATCAGAGCTGTTTATAGGCCATGGAAACAGTTCAGTCTGTCCTTAGTCCATTTAAAGACATTAGGCTCATTGAATGTAGAGGTGTCAATGAGAGAGCGTGCCATAGCAACAAAGTCAAGTATTCAGGGTCTGCAGTCATTCCCACAAAGGACAACATCTGTGCGGTCAGGAAAGGGTCTTGATGGCTGCCACTCAGCCGGGTGAGATGAGATGGGTTGACCCTGTAATACATTTCCAGGTAAGTGACAGTGGGAGAACAGCATTGCAGCTTAGACTTTGATACCATTTGTCCCTATGCTGCCAGTGCTCTGTCCTCAGGACAACCCTCTCTAAATTGTGTGGCAATCAGCCGGTCATCTGCATACTAGATGAGGGTGCTGCCCTGCGGGAAATTATTACACATTATTAAAGTCCAAATTTAGACATTGTAGTGTATAGGGGCACAGAGAACAAGGCAGGACATATATCCACAACAGTGTAATACTTATTACCAGGTGGAATAGAAGACAAGACAGTATCTAGGTTGGCACCACTGGGAATTGAGTATTCACACAGGCATTGACTGCCTGCAGGTCCAATACAAAGTGATATTGGTATTTGACAGGAAGAACTTAGTTTCAATCACACATCCTGCTTCAACAATGAGGTGGGTAAGGCTCATTCAAATATGTACGTTCTAACAAAACATCAACACAGCACAGACAGCAGGATGGAAAATTGCCTCTCAACATCTCTCTCCTCGTGACAAGAGTGTAATACAATAATGTGCGCTGACCATTCTGGAACACTGGGATCAAATAGGCATCTTGATTACCCATTACGTGCCGGTGTGCGTTTCACCCAGTGCCCCATTCATGCGTAATGAGTAAACAAGTACCTACCATTCTCCAATATGCCATGAAACAAAACGTCCATAAATTTTGTGACAGTACCCCCCCGTGAAAGGGCACTGCTCCGGATGTGCCCAAAAAATGGCCGAAACAACAACAACCTTTATTTATAAAGCATATTTAACACAATACAAATACTACAAAATACAATACTGGTGGTAACAGGCTGGAGGACTTTAAACCTGGGCAGATTGACATAGCCCGGGCAGAAGGTGTCCTCCACCAATCCCCATTAGCTCCCCCCAAAAAATATTTGGAGAGAGCACAGGGATCTTCTCCTTGATGTTGACCCAGACTGTCATAGATGAAATAGATAGCCCGGAACACTCCCTGCGACCTCCTCATTGGCGTGTTATTCTGTCACACTGTTGTTAGATGTGTAGAGGAGAGGAACAGAGACCTGAGCAGGGAGGAGCATTCTTGATGTTTATTGAACTGGAGTGTTGAGAAAGGAATACACAGCAAAAGTTGATGACATCGAACATCGGAACTGCACAACGTCTACACGTATAACTACTATGTTCTTCACTGTGGCATAGACACGTCTGTTATATCTATAACATACCCTTGGTTCGAAACAATGATAACATACATATTGTATGACAAATATCGAGGTGAAGGCTCAATCAAATATGTAAGTTCTAACGAAACATCAGCACAGACAGCAGGATGAAAAATTGCCTCTCAACATCTCTCAAAAGTGTAATACTCACAATAATGTGCACCGACCATTCCAGAACACTGGGACCAAATAGGCTTCTTGATTAGTCATTACTCATTACGTGCCGGTGTGGGTTTCACCCAGTGCCCCTATTATGCGTAATGATTAACCAAGTACCTACCATTCTCCCAGTATGTGTTTTCGGCACATACACAAAACACATACAGAACACACAGTATACACAATGACAAATACGCCATGAAACATAACCGTCTGTACATTTCGTGACAGAAACAAGTATCCAGTAAGGATAATATACTTTTTTCGAGCACGATTATCATCAAAGGGAAATGTGTCAATTTCTGTGCTCGTAATGAAGAAAAATCCACATTGGGGAAGGGCTACCACTGCTAGCTGTGTTTGTGTCCACATCAATCATTGATAGGCCAGCTACACACAGAGCATCACCTCCTCGCCTACACAGACTTTTGCAGTTCTAGTGCCCACACACACAGATGCAGTCTCCCCTTCTCACAAGCAGCCTCTCTCCGTGAAATTACACTGGGCGCATACCGTCATAGCACCGTCAGCATGGTTTTTGCATTGCTGCACGGGGAGCGTTAGTAGATGAATATATACAAACTTCAATGGAGCAACAGCAGTGATATTTTTTTTACTTCAATATAATTCACTGCTGTTGACAAATATACACAGCAATTGTCACGCCCAGCCAGTGTGGCTGGTCTTATCCAGGACTGACATGAACTGAGATTTGGACTCTTGTACAGTGCCTTGCGAAAGTATTCGGCCCCCTTGAACATTTCGACCTTTTGCCACATTTCAGGCTTCAAACATAAAGATAGAAAACAAGAAGCAACAACAAGTGGGACACAATCATGAAGTGGAACAAAATTTATTGGATATTTCAAACTTTTTTAACAAATAAAAAACTGACGAATTGGGTGAGCAAAATTATTCAGCCCCTTTACTTTCAGTGCAGAAAACTCTCTCCAGAAATTCAGTGAGGATCTCTGAATGATCCAATGTTGACCTAAATGACTAATGATGATAAATTGAATCCACCTGTGTGTAATCAAGTCTCCGTATAAATGCACCTGCTCTGTGATAGTTTCAGAGGTACTTTGAAAGCACAGAGAGCATCATGAAGAACAAGGAACACACCGGGCAGGTCCGAGATACTGTTGTGGAGAAGTTCAAAGCTGGATTTGGATACAGAAAGATTTCCCAAGCTTTAAACATCCCAAGGAGCACTGTGAAAGCGCTAATATTGAAATGGAAGGACCGCTGCAAATCTACCAAGACCTGGCCATCCCTCTAAACTTTCAGCTCTTACAAGGAGAAGACTGATCAGAGATGCAGCTAAGAGGCCCATGATCACTCTGGATGAACTGCAGAGATCTACAGCTGAGGTGGGCGAGTCTGTCCATAGGACAACAATCAGTCGTATATTGCACAAATCTGGCCTTTATGGAAGAGTGGCAGGAATGAAGCCATTTCTGAAAGATATCCATACAAAGTGTAGTTTAAAGTTTGCCACAAGCCATCTGGGAGACACACCAAACATGTGGAAGAAGGTGCTCTGGTCAAATGGAACTTTTTGGCAACAATGCAAAACGTTATGTTTGTCATAAAAGCAACACAGCTCATCACCCTGAACACACCATCCCCACTGTCAAACATGGTGGTGGCAGCATCATGGTGTGGGCCTGCTTCTCTTCAGCAGGGACAGGGAACATGGCTAAAATTGATGGGAAGATGGATGGAGCCAAATATAGGACCATTCTGAAAGAACCTGATGGAGTCTGCAAAAGACCTGAGACTGGGACAGAGATTTGTCTTCCAACAAGACAATGATCAAAAACATAAAGCAAAATCTACAATGGAATGGTTCACAAATAAACATATCGAGGTGTTAGAATGGCCAAGTCAAAGTCCAGACCTGAATCCAAACGAGAATCTGTGGAAAGAACTGAAAACTGCTGTTCACAAACGCTCTCCATCCAACCTCACGGAGCTCGAGCTGTTTTGCAAGGAGGAATGGGGCAAACATGTCAGTCTCTCGATGTGCAAAACTGATAGAGACATACCCTAAGCGACTTACAGCTGTAATCGCAGCAAAAGGTGGCGCTACAAAGTATTAACTTAAGGGGGCTGAATTATTTTGCAGCCCAATTTTTCAGTTCTTTATTATTTTTTAAAGTTTGAAATATCCAATAAATTTTGTTCCACTTCATGATTGTGTCCCACCTGTTGTTGATTCTTCACAAAAAATTACAGTTTCATATCTTTATGTTTGAAGCCTGAAATGTGGCAAAAGGTCGAAAAGTTTAAGGGGGCCGAATACTTTCGCAAGGCACTGTATATGTGTAGTTTCGTGGTTCAGTGCTATATGCATGGTGTTTCAGTTCTGTGTAATTCATGTATATGTATCTTTAAGACTGACAGCTCCTCCAGTTAAGCAGTTTCTAGTTAGTCTGTTAGGTTGAGCCAGTACATTGCAGTTCTGTTTAATTAGGGATGACATTCAGCTGGTCTCTATAAAATTTTGTGTTTAAGAGTGCTGCTTAACCGGAGAGTGCTGTCGGTCATTGAATATCCGTTTAGGATACTGTTCTGCGGTATGGTACATTTTGTTCATCTTTAAAATCTGTCCAGGAGTTACTGTTTGATCGGTTGTTAAAAGAGTGTTTTACAGTTTTTAGTTTAATTGCGTACGCTCTGTATATGTTCGGTTTGGTTATATCCCCAGTGTCCTATTCCACTGAAAGAGCATAGAGAATATATAGTATCATTGTGCACTCACTGTATGTTGTTCACCTGCAATCGATTAAGCTACGGTAACGTTATGGATTCTACACTTAAAATAATTTATATATATATATAACTTCTATCATTTACCATCTATCCGCCTGTGAGTCTCCATCCCTTTCTCCAACCTACACCGTGACAGAATGACCAACCACACCAGAGAGATCTCGGACTCACTGGCGGAGACACCCAAAGAGGAGTACGAGAGGCTATTCCGGTACTTCAGCTACGCTCCTCCTATGCTCCCTCACAGGAGGCATTTCCCACCGGGTTCTACCACCACCTCGAAGCCCTGGATGTACCCC
The DNA here is from genome assembly GCA_016801145.1 of Umbra pygmaea. Classification (NCBI taxonomy): domain Eukaryota; kingdom Metazoa; phylum Chordata; class Actinopteri; order Esociformes; family Umbridae; genus Umbra; species Umbra pygmaea. The sequence continues at coordinate 14,738 of JACXGM010009266.1, forward strand.
CATACACACAAACAAACAGAGAGCTTTTCCCTGGCTCTGGGAGGAATACAGGTCAGAGATCCACAGGTGGATAGATAATATCTCTCCTCAATGTGGGACAAATACTCCGACCTGGAGGAGCAAGAGGACTTAGATCTGTTCCCCTCAGAGGATGAGTCGGAAAAGGAAGACCGGGAGCAGGTCTGGGGCCTGCCCAAATATTTTTTGGGGGAGAGCTATAGCCTGTGCGGGTGAGCAGAGGTACCAGTCGAGGGGCAGCCAGGACAGGCGGCGTCAGCTCAACCAGGGGCCTGTGTGGAATCATGTAGACCCGCCGATGAGCCATGGTGGGTGTACACTGACATTCCACCTGCCACAGGCCCCTACGCGGACATCCAGCTGATGCTGCCCCCCTCCATCATACCCTGGCTGCTGACCTACAGGCCCAACCTCAGCGGGCTCCGCAACAGGCCCCGCCACAGCCGGCTCCGCGACGGACCCCGCCACAGCCTGCGCCGCGTCAGGTCCCGCCACAGCCAGCTCCACACTGGGTTCTGGTACTGCCGGCTCCAGCACTCTAAACCGCCTGGGCCCTGGAGTAAATCACCCTACCTCCGCCACCGGACTTCAAGGACCCACCGCCACCGCCGACACGGACTCCTGCTCGGCCGCCGCCAACAGGGCCTCCTTCTCCGCCGCCTCCTGCCCGGGCTGTCCCTGGGCCCACTGCCCAGCCTGTCCCTGGGCCCACTGCCCAGCCTGTCCCTGGGCCTACTGCCCAGCCTGTCCCTGGGCCCACTGCCCAGCCTGTCCCAGAACCTCCTGCACAGCCTGTTCCTGGTTCCTCAGCCCCAGGGGCACCACCACTGCCGGGGTCCTGCGGGCTGCCAGCAACACCCCAATCTGCTGTCGTAGGGTGGCTGGCTGACCTGCGGAGACCACCAGCAGATCCACCACCTGTTTGAGTGCCTTTGGGTCAGGGCTCTGGGTCGAGCTCTTGGGGGGTTTTGTTTCGGCCCCTCCCGCCCCCCTTCTTTGTCTGGCTGCCCGGAGTTCGCCCTTTTGAGGGGGGCCTCTGTCACGCCAGCCAGTGTGGCTGGCGTTTCCAGGACTGACATGAACTGAGATTTGGACTCTTATATATGTGTAGTTTCATTTGTATGTCTATTCTGTTTAGTTTAGTGGTTCAGTGCTATATGCATGGTGTTTCAGTTGAGTGTAATTCATGTATCTCTACCTTGTGCAGGACCACGTCTCTTGTCCCCCCCCATCTCAGCCCCATATGTTATGCTGCAATAGTTTATGTGCTGGGGGACTAGGGTTTTATAAATTCATTTTGGGGTCAGAGCTGTGTCAAGGTACTAGACCCAAGGTATGCCCACTCTAATGTTCCTGTCATGTTCATCCTAGGAGGACCCTAGGAACATGCAACAGGACCATGTGGCCTGATGACTCCTTCCTGTCCCCTTCCTGTGCCCGGCCCGCTGCTGTGCTGGATCCCATGTCACTGCGGTTGATGATCCTGTTTCCACCCAATGACCCCAGCTTTCATATCCAGGCGGCTTCACGGTCTTCCTTCGCAAGACCACCGAACTGTATTGATGCTACATAAAGACTATAGTCACAGTCCACCCATCATATCTTCATTGCTGGACAATAATTGAACACTGATTTACCTTATTATAATGGGCTGTGTACCTTCAGATCCCCCACCTGGTACAGCCAGTAAAGGACTGGCCATCCCCTTGAGTCTGGCCCCTCTCTAGGTTTCTTCCCAGGTCCCTCCTACTAGGGAGTTTTTCCTAGCCACTGTGCATCACTTGTGTTGCTTGCTTTTGGAGGTCTAGGGCCGGATGTCTGTCAAAGCACTTTGTAACAACTGCTGTTGTAAATAGGGCTTTATTAATTAATTAGATTGATTGATTTAAGACTGAAAGCTCCTCCAGTTAAGCAGTCCCTAGTTAGTCTGTTAGGTTGAGCCAGTATATTGCAGTTCTGTTTAATTAGGGATGACGTTCAGCTGGTCTCTATTAGAGTTTGTGTTTAAGCCGGCTGCTTAACTGGAGAGAGCTGTCGGTCATTGAATATCCGTTCAGGATACTGTTCTGCGGTATGGTACGTTTTGTTTATCTTTAAAATTTGTCCAGGAGTTACTCTCTGATCAGTTGTGAAAAGAGTCTGATACAGTTTTGAGTTTAATTGCGTACGCTCTGTATATGTTCGGTTTGGTTATATCCCCAGTGTCCTATGCCACTGAAGATGCAAAGAGAATATATAGTATCGTTGTGCACTCGCTGTATGTTGTTCACCTGCAATCGATTGAGCTACGGTAACATTCTGGATTCTACACTTAAAATAAATACCTTCTATCATTTACCATCTATCCGCCTGTGAGTCTCCATCCCTTACTCCAACGTACACCGTGACAGCATTAAAATTAGGCTGCCCCTGTTTTATATTTGAAACAATATAATATAGTAACAAGTCTCCTGTTCAGGCTAAATAAACTATTTAAAACAAATAGGTTACATCCTTACATCCATTTTTGATATTCATTAATGTCTCAATAAGCAGTGCACATAATATAGTGCACACAAAGCCTTCTGTAAAGATGACATGCTGATAGACAGCTGGCAGGCATTGGAGCTCCAATCTCCCAATTGGGTCAAGGCGCAGTGGGCAACACATTTCTAAAGTGATAGGGTAGGAATTGTTATGAAATAAATGATGCTGCACAGCACACACAGACTGACTCTCTCTTGCATTTTAAATAGTTATCTTATTCTTGTGATCAAAAACTTTGCTCTAAAGCTCATTTCTGAGGCTGTTAAATTTTTTTTAGTAAATATAGCAAATTCTGATAAACCCATATCAATTTCAGGCTTAAATGTAAAACTTCTGGTTTTGGGAACGCCCACTTCCGGTTTTGGCCACATCCATTCCGAGTACAGATATGCATACAGATAATATAGTTGGTTGAACATATTCAAATAATGTTGTACTCGCTCATCCCTACCATCCACAAACTTCTCGGTGTGTAGCGCGCTGTACTGTTCTAGATCGGAGGAAGAAAGTGTTTAGTACTGTCCAAGCTTGTGGATGAAATACAACAAATTGAGATATTCTACAGCAAATGTTTATTGGTTTCTTTACTTGATTTGACAGAATTTATTAAGGATTCTAAATTTAAAAAATCCAATTCATGGACTTATACAATCATTACATAAAATAGTAATGGGTACATTGATTTTAGTCATTTTATTCTTTACTTTTCAATTTCAATTGTGTCAATCACAGGTTTGATAACTGTGGTGAATTTTAGGCATCTGCTAAAGTTGAAAAGGGGTTCAATTGGTGTGCGGCTGCTAGTGGTGGTCTGGACTTGCCTGTTGATGGCCCTCATTAGCATCATGGTAACCAGAGTAATGATTTGGGTGTTCTCTTGACCAATGATCAGGACTGTCAAATAGAAAACACAGCCCACTTTTACCACCTGGAGTTCCCCGACTATGGCCTTGGCTACAACCTCTGCCCCCATGACCTGCATTGGAACCACTAGCCACCTGATATATTGGAATAAATGTAGTCCTAAGGGTACTGCTGAGGTCTGGTAAAACACCCATTATAAAAATACAGCCAAGGGTTGAGAATTAACAATTTGAGTCCCTGAGTGAGCTCCAATACTGTCTTTAAACCGATTTACGTGTGAATCCACAGATTATTCAGACCTTTGCTATATCTTCATCACTTTCAACCAACCAATGCCATGTCTGCTTTCCTCTTTAATAACCAATTCCAGTCAGAACAGTGTCCTTCTTTTTAACAGTACAATATGTTAGCCTCTCTTCTTCCTCATCATTGCTACACTTCCCTTTCTCTGTTCAACTTTCTGTCCTTGTCTCTACTGCCGAGTATGCTTTAGAGTTCAGGACCTTAGCATCTACTTGTGGTTGGAACGAGGCCGCCCTAATTACCTTGTTCCATATTGGGCTATGAGAGGAGGTATAGACAGAGCTGGCTTGCAGCGATGATGCTTCTATAGATCAGCTAATTAAAATGGCGGTGCGCTTGAGAATTTGCGTACACAAGGTCAGACCAGACGTGAGACTTTATCGCAGCCTACGATCACATTCAAATTCATTAATCCATTGCTTTGCTTAGGAATCGACGTACGCTCGTCGTACGCCTGTTTTAGGTTGTACGCACATTTCATAAATGAGAGCCATTGTGTCCGAACAAGGACCTCAATTTACGTCCAGTATAAGGCACACAATTATGGAAAGTTTGGGAGTCTCTGTGAGCTTGACATCAGGAAAACGTTCTCAGTCAAATGGACAAGTGGAGTGGGTAAACCAGGAGCTGGGACAGTTCCTCTGGAGCTACGGCCAGGACTGACCAGCAGAGTGGTCAGATTTTCTGCCTTGGGCAGAGTATGCCCAGAATTCTCTGCATCCTTCGTCCACAAGCCTGATGCCTTTCCAGGGCATCCTTAGTTTTCAACCCGCCTTGGCTCCTTCGCATCCTTGCCAAATGCAAATTCCAGCAATGGATGAGTGATTTAAACATGCGGAGACCATATCGCATGCAGTTCACATGCGCCTGCCGCATGCCATCTGACAACAATGCCTGCAGGCTGAAAGCCACTGCAGCGAGGCCCCTGTCTCGCAACCTGGAGACCTGGGCCCATATTTATCAAGGTTCTCAAAATTGCCATTTTGGTCTTAAGTGCTGAGAATTGACAAACCTATGTATAAAAGCAAGTTGTAAAATTTCTCAAAGCTAAGAATCACTCTTACTCTACCAGCTATTTCAGAATGCTCTAGAGGTCTCTAAAGTGGTTAGGAGTTGTCAGTAGGGGCTTGTGATGGCACTGAGGAGACAAAGACATGTGCAAATCTTTTAGAAGTGGAAGAATGTTTTTTAATTGTTTGACGTTGCACAGTTAATTAGAAACAGTATTGCTTGGACTGAGCAAGCATCATCTTCGTCAGCGAAGTCTTTTCACCAGTGACTTTACGCAGCAATGCATTTTCAGATGGATTGAAGGTGGTGATGATGCTTTGTTTGCAGCAATGCAATGCGGATGATTTGGGCTATCACAACCATCAATAAGCCAAATTGTCATGGAAACAATAATTTCCATGTACAAAAGTACAGTACAGCTCCATTTTAAAGCATTTTATTGACTTCCTAATAACACCCAGCATAATCCAACAGAAGCAAACACAATTCATGCAAATAGCCGGCTTCCCAAGAGTAGTAAGCGCAATGGATGGCACTTATATAACGATCATTGCTCCCAGCGTCAATGACAACGTGAACGTTTATGAAGAGGTACAACAGCATCAATACACAAGTTGAGTTTGATGCAGACTACAACATTTTGGATGTGGTACCCATGGCCTGGGTCTACCCATGACGCACGGATATTGAATGAAAGTGGCCTGAAGCAGCTGTTTGAAAGGCACTTTCTGCAGCCAGAGTGTCTTCTAATAGGAGATGAAGGATAACCTTTACGCTCGTGGCTGCTGACCCCTTTCCATATGCCACTGCAGACGTCCAAATGAACTACAACAGGTAGCCTATTTTGTAAGCTAATTATACACATTTGTTTTATAGTTTATTAATAGAACACTGTATCCTAATATAGGCGATAAGTACGTTTTCAATGTCGTATCCTTTCACAGGGCACATCGTATCACACGAAGTGTGGTAGAGAGGGATTGGCCAGTGGAAGCGCAAATTCCACATTCTCACAGTAACAACAACTTTCGTTTACTGTTGATACAGGGTGCTGCCATTTAGAAAAATGAACTTTGGGGTAGTGAAATATCTCAGACTTCGCGACAAGGAATTTCCCTCTTGGGTGGGCGTTACAGTTAAATTCCGACTAGGAACTTGGAATTTCCGACCTTCGAGTACAAATGGAAAGCTGCATAATATGTCGCTTTCACCTATGGGTTTATGGGATTGTAAGAAAAGCTTTTACAGCTCAGTAGATAGTTTTCGTATTGTCGATGAATACTAAACTTGAAAAGCTCCTGCTAGTCGCCTTGCTATAGAGGAGGACAGTTGTATGTAACGTTGTCCACCATCTTGAAGATACGAAAGATTGATTACAATGTTAATGGCGATGTGCAAGTGTATCTGCTTTACGGTGCCGTACAGTAAATCTAGCATTACTGGTCTGCAGATATAGCCCTGAGACAAGAATTATCACATTAAAGAATCTCCATGCCTTAACAACTTTGTTAGCTGATTTTGCCTCAAAGTTAAAAAAAAAAAAACCCTGAACAGCAGTAGCACTTTATGGGTCTCATTATAGTAAATGGAAGTGCCTGCTTTTTAATTCTTAAGATCATTCAGCTGTGTCTAAGAGTTCCTATATAAGCTCTGCTGTTCAGGGGAGTGGCGCGGTTCATTGTGATATTGTCACATATTGTCTTCCTGGCTTTAAAATGACTTGGAATTACTCTACTATTTGTGCCCTCACCACGTCAAGTGTTGTAAGTAGAATAACTACCTATTGTTAAGATAAGGCATACGCTTAACAGATCATTTGCGCGTTCTATGGCGCGCTTAAGAGCATAGTATAGTATTCTGTAGTCATTGTGCAATCTCCAAATATATTTCCTTGTGACATAGGTAAATGCAGATATGGATGTCAAATGTAGAAATGTATGTCACATAACATTTAATAAATAAAAATATTTTGACATGTGTATATATATATTTATATATATATATATATATATATATATGATGGTTTTCCACCATATATACCGATATAGGACATACTGTATAAGTTAAATACATATATGGCCATATATTAGATTTCCGTATGGGAATACACCATATTGAGAACTGAGGGTATGCAGACTTTTGAACAGGAGTAATTTCATTACTTTCTTTGTTGCCATGTTTTGTTTTATGATTGTGCTATTCTGTTATGACCTACAGTTGAATATGAATCCCATGAGAAATAAAAACTAATAGTTTTGTCTACTTTAAAAATTGTACATCTATTACCAATTCTTCAGTTAACCAATTATTTACTGAATAACACAACATAATGTTATAATTATGGTTTACCACCACACAGTGTCATGATTTAACACTATTTTCTGTGTCTATATGAGTCAACACTGATAGTGTTAATTCAAAACTGGATATTATTATGTGTGGGCACTACTTTATGTGTACGGTAAGGTTGGACACGGTAATGTTGCCGTGATTCACTGTATGTTATGTGCGTGGCAAACAGACCTAAAATCTGTTTAGGTGTGTTTACATAAAAACACAAACAGTGGTCAGTTTGAGTAGACCTGCGTAAATAAGGGAGGGAGGAGTGACAAGCAGTCCATGTTTTTTTCCAGATTCAGATCACTCATTTGGCAGTAAGGTTGTCCGTGTCAGTGAAGCCCCCTTTACGGCCATTTTTGGAGGAAAAATGACAGCTTTGTCAGCTACTGTCATATTAGCGATTACCACTAGGAGGATTTGTAAGAGCACAGTGCAAATGGTGTCGCACAGATTAGTGTCTGGATAAGTATCAAAGCAAACCCTGGCAATGGAGAGCTGTTTCTCTGACTGCATACATTTATGAAAGCCAAATAAGGTATGATACATTAACTAAAGGATATTCATGGTCTAAATACTATCAGATACAGTACTTTGTAGCTAATTCCTTGTTCCTCCATCGTAGTTACCTAAACCTGTTTTAAGATTTGTAGATATAGGAATGCAGACGATTCTATAGTATCAGTGGAAGTGTTCTGCCAGGTTTGTTTTTACATGAATGGGAGAGTTGAACAAGCTAACATAAACACCATCCTCCACAGTGGTGGGGAATATGTAGCCGGCCCCTCTGACTCACTGTTTGGTTGGCAATGAACCCTTTGACATTTTAAAACCAACATGAACACAACTCATCAATCTGTGGGGTGGGAGGCAAGGTGGGCTAGTGGTTTGGTAATCAAAGTAGTCCAAAAGGGCCCTTAGAGCAGGATAGTTCTAGATAACTTCCAGTGTTGTGTATTGTAACTTATATCAGTGGTTCCCAACCTTCTCCTGGACTACCCCCAGTCAGTCCTTGTATTTGAACTACCTTTGAGCTAGCACACCTGATTTAACTTGTCTACTAAGTCCTTGATTAGTGAATCTGCAGGGGTTAGCAGAACGATAGCAGAACTGGCAGCCGCATTGACGTTAATGTCAACAGTGGCTAAGATTATCTTAACTGTGTTGTTATGATCCATTTACAGTTTTAATATGAACTATTAACTGTGTTATTATGAATTGTTTACTGTGCCAACAAACTCGTCCATGCTTCCTGTTTCCGCTTTGGCGCGCGCTGCTGAAAAAAAAGAGTGGTGCGCGCCCTAGGCTCGCGCGCTCTAAATCCCATGCCAGGAACATTGAGTATACCACAGGCATCACAAGTCTGGCCTCTCTCTAGGTTTTTTTTTAGGTCCCACCTACTAGGGAGTTTTTTCTAACCACTGTGCATCACTTGTGTTGCTTGCTCTTCAGGGTTTTGGGCTTTGCTCTTCAGGGTCGTCACAACTCCACACGGACTCCCCAGATATGGGCATTTTCAAGGTTCCATACTTTCATAGAAGTTTGGGGAATGATGTAGAGTCAAGCATTTGTACAAATTCTAACTGCAATGTATACTGCCAACAATACCTTTCTCTATATCATGGAGTCCTTAGTCAAATAGAAACTATTTTTAATACCTCATACAATACTGGTATATTTAAAATATTTTTTGCTTAAAATCTACACCCATTTATGTAGGACATATTTTTTTCAAAATATTTTCCAATTACAGTGTTTTGGCTAGAACAGGCCTATGCGTGTGTGACCACTGTGCAATCGGAAGACTGCACAACAGCTGAGGTTAGCTTGATACATGAGGCAATATTGTGCTCAAACATAACACACCTACATTGATTTCATGGTAAAAAAAAATGTATAAAAAAAGACATGAAAATCCACAACTTGCAGATTAATTAGTTTAGCTTAAATGCTGTGCTTGGAGTGCAGTCTAGCTACATTTCCCTTGGCAGACTATTCTTTAGCTGTCCTGGACAAGCCGGCAAGATTTATTGTCAATCCATGTGATGTATTGAATAGTTGCATTGATAAAAAATTTAAAATTTAAAAAAACATTGATGTACAAGTTTAGATGTATCAAACAATGAATTTGTGAAAATGATATATGACTGACAAGGGTGTAGGGGGAGAGATGGGCAACAATGTTAGAGTGATGTAATGTAATCCCCCCAATTTTATTTAATTTTTTATTTAACCAGGTAAGTTGACTAAGAACAGTTTCTTATTTACAGCAACGACCTGGGAGCAAAGTGTCTTGCCCAAGGACACAACGACATTTGGCTCAGTCGGGAATCGAACTGGCAACATTCTGACTACAAGTCTGACTCCCTACCCACTGAGCCATTTGTGCCCTGCAAATGAGGACCATTGTAAAAAATATGTGTCCCACTCAATATCAAACTCACTCACTTTTATGCCCTTGATGACTGGTATGGGGAATGTAAAGTAGAAAGGTTAAACTATACATTCCCAATTATAGGTGCCATTTGTCAAATTTGAGCCTTAACAACGGAACTACTTTCTCTTTCAAGTGATCAGTTTACAAAAGCTGTAAAAAATGTATTTCTTCATATATATTTACAAGAATAAATAACACATTGTATACTTGTTCTCAAAAGTTGGTCATAGATGTACCATTTATAAAGAAAACATCAGTGAGCAGGCCAAAATGTTTATTTTTTATTTCCCATGAGATTCACATTCAACCGTAGGTCATAACAGAATGGCACAATCATAAAACAAAACATGGCAAAAAAGAAAATAATGAAATTACCTGCAAAAAGTCTGCATACCCTCAGTTCTCAATACAGTGTATTGCCTTTAGTATCAATGACAGCATGCAGTCATTTGTGATAGCTGTCTATGAGGCCCTGAATTCTTGCAGGGGGTATAGCTGCTCATTCGTCTTGGCAAAATTCCTCCAGGTCAATTAAAGTCTTTGGTTGTCTTGCATGAACCACACATTTGAGATCCATCCAGGTGTAGTCAGGGGGAATCTGGGCATATACAGGGGGAGAACAAGTATTTGATACACTGCCGATTTTGCAGGTTTTCCTACTTATAAAGCATGTACAGGTCTGTAATTATTTTCATAGGTACCCTTCAACTGTGAGAGACGGAATATAAAAAAATCCATGATATCACATTGTATTCTTTTTTAATAATAAATTTGCATTTTATTGCATGACATAAGTATTTGATACATCAGAAAAGCAGAACTCAATATTTGGTACAGAAACCTTTGTTTGTAATTACAGAGATCATACTTTCCTGTCGTTCTTGACCAGGTTTGCACACACAGCAGCAGGGATTTTGGCCCACTCCATAAAGACCTTCTCTAGATCCTTCAGGTTTCGGAACTATCGCTGGGCAATACGGACTTTCAGCTCCCTCCAAAGATTTTCTATTAGGTTCAGGTCTGGAGACTGGCTAGGCCACTCCAGGACCTTGAGATGCTTCTTACAGAGCCACTATTTAGTTGCCCTGGCTCAGGGCCGGCCCGTGGCATAGGCGGAATAGGCAAATGCGCCCAAAATATATATTTTTTAATTATTATAATTTTTCTAACAATACAACTTCAATACTACGTATTTAAAATATTACAAAAAAGCGATCGTCCCACAAAAACATAAGTACATTGCTTTCCCGATCCACCACGGTCCGAGTGACGCATCAATCTCCCCCCGCCCTGCTGCACTTAAAGACATCAGTTACCTGTTTGTGATTGTGACGGATGGCCGAATTTACTGACAAGTTATCATTATGACAAAAAGACTGAAGCCATTAGAAGAAGAGAAGAGGAAGAAAAACAGGATAAAGATACAGGTAATGGCCCTCATATATGAAACGTGCGTACGACCTAAAACAGGCAAACGACGGGCGTACGCCGATTCCTACGCAAAGCAAGGGATTTATCACTTTGAACGTGAGCGTAGGCTGCGATAAAATCTCACGTCTGGTCTGACCTCGTGTACGCAAGTTCTCCAGTGTGACTAGCGGTGTTCATGGTCAAACCACCCGGTTCAGTGAATTGTTGAACCAGCAATCATTGATGAATGTGTGTGCATCACAACTACCCCATATTGCAAGTTACATTTCAGATTTCCAAATTAATGGTACACACCACATTGCTATTAGGTGGTATATTTTTTCCCTTTCATTTTGAAGTGGCCTAGAACATGAGAGCTTATAGGCAAACAACAATTTAAATCAAATAATAAATAACTAAATATATATATTCTATGTGATTGATGAAATGTTTATTCAGTCGCCTATTTAAACAAGCGCTTTGGCAGTCCTGAAGTCGAAGCAATGGCAGATCTGGCTCTGTTAGAGGACCTTAATACACGCTCTCTACACCGGGACCTTTCAGCGGGAGATCAGGGACAGGCAGGTCTGGTATATCATAGCCAACAATAGTCGAAGTATGCCAGCAGTTTTGGCGGCTATGAAGTCCCTTTCTGGTATATTCAAACTATGATTAAAAGACAATTTTATGAGATTGCTGGGTTTCCAAATGTGATTGGGGCGAATCGTGCGATTGATTGTACTGCGTCTGTAGCCACCATCCATGAATGACTATGCATTTATCAATTGCAAAAACGTAAATTCAATCAACGTTCAGATCATATGTGATGCCAGGATGTTTGTTCTGAATATGGTAGCCCGGTTGCTGGGTGGGACGCTTGACTCTATTTTTTTTAGACTGCAGCATTGGAACAAGGCTACAGGAGGGTGCACTGCATGGCTGGAGTCATCTCCTCTGTGAGTTACGCCCCCGTACAATTATTATAATAGTTCTACATTTCTTTGGTGAATGGATGGATGTGATTCCTCTTGGTGATAAAGGTTATGCACTGACTGAGTACTTTATAACACGCGCTTGCAAATCCCCAAACAAGCGGTTGGCCTGCACCAAGCGGTTGGCCTGCACCTGAGACCTCTTTTCATCTCAGAGAAATTATTTTTCTTTGCCGGATTTCGCTTATCCATGTCGTAAATTCTAAGGGCGAGGCCTCTAATCCGTGCATATATGTGGGCATGATATTTAAACTACGATTGTTTTCAACCGTCTGATTTATCAACACCCGCTCATTCGTACGCTGGAATTGGAGTGATACGAATGTTTTGTAAATCACACGTGAGTCTCGTTGTAAGATGACTTCTGCGCTCAGATCTACACTGGTTTCTATGCACTTTTGATAATTGATGGCCAATGTGATGTATAATCAGTTTATCTATGTTGCATTAAGCATAGCAGTTAGTTCGACGATGCTAGTAATGTAGTGGGAAAATAATGTTGTTCACAGGACCAAATATTGACTATCTCCACATTGGGCTGCACAAGGCATGTTTTTTGTGTCCAGATAACTATTCTAGTTGGCTGGCCAGAATGTTGGAGGTTTCTACAGTAAAGTGTTTGTTTCCCCACCTGGGGTGGGACAGTTCAATATTATGTAAATGTGTGAGGCCAATCTGTTGTATTGGTTTTCGCGCCAGTACGGCGGTTCCACAGAAACTTATGTTTTCCCCCCTTGGAAGGGACATTTCAATTACATGTAAATGTCTTGACACTGTTCTATTGTTGATTCCAAGTCTAGCGCCAGCAAGACTGTGCATAATTTGATTATGTATGTGGGGGTGCTAAGCCTGTTTGTCCTAACCACAGCCAAGTGAAGTGATACCATTTGCCATGCAGCGGTGGGAGGAGTTTTGGGGAGCACCTGGGCGCGAAGGTTAAAAGTGCTCTGTTTTAGATTTTAGAGTGAGTTATAATCGTAACCGAAAACTCCGGGCAAGCTTATGCCCTAGACGTGTGTTTAGATAACTAGGTTAATTGTAGTTTTTGGTAGGCTGAAGGATTTTAGATCGTGAACTATTCTGGGTATGTAACTTGTATTTCATTGTCCGGTTGTGGTGTTGTATTCTTATGCCCTGCAACTAGAATTAAATGTAAATTTGATT